>NMRB01000611.1:257710-275431 GCA_002633025.1 Notospermus geniculatus
AGGCAACCTGTAGTGCCCTCATACACAACTCAAAGGAGAAATACCGCCCTGCAACCAAATGGATTACTTCCAATAAACAAAAGAAAACAATAAGTGAGGTTTCGCAAATCTGACAAAACACGAATTACGAAATACGAAGTTCAGCTTCATTTCCAGGACCTGATATATTTATCGAGACGGTTGGTATCACAAATGTCCCTGCTGCCAGTGCGTCTTTTAACATACGACCGAAAGAGTTATGGTGTACCTTGAATTTTTAAATTTCCACTTCGTATCTACGAAGTGGAAACGAAAGATAAATTTCAAAGTTTAATATACACCGTAAGTATCGGTCTAACGTCATTATGCTGAAAGGCGCTCATGCAACGGGTGATATTTGTGGTACCATCCACCTCCTGAAATACGCCATGGTAATGAAGTCCAATTTCGTACTTCGTGTTTCGTCAGATTTGCGAAACCTCACTAATAGTGTACATTTGACAAGAAAATCCTGATCTTAAAGTTTCTAGTTTCCTAGGAAAGACTCGTGACTCGTGTCGTACCTGGTGGTGAAAGCAAGACACTAAGGAAGACCGGTCAGTCTCCTACTTCGTGGTGAAACACGCCACGAAGACCGAGCCATCCTACCTGCTGCTGAAAACAAGGCAGCACGAATGCTCTCGTCCTACATGTCCTTCCTAATACCCCCATCACACTGAGCTAGTTCTCAGTACGTTCTTGAAAATTTTGCCGAACGGGCTCAAACTGTGTGCGAACGGAGTGGACGTAGTGGCAACGTTTTACAGTCTTTTTACGAACTTCATGGACGGGAAGGGTGCTCCAGTACATCGAAGCATTATTTGGCCAAGGGTACACGTTCTAGCCCGTTTTACGATTTTTTTAGGACGGGGCAGGACGTTTTGAGAACGACTTCAGTGTGATGGGGGTATAACAATCAAAGCACGTACCAGGAAAGTCCCGTGTCTTACCTGGTGGCAACAACTAAGAGTATTCCAATTCTTCATCAGTAGAGTTATGCAGTTAGTGAAAAAGATTTAGTATCAAATTACCGCCTTAATTTCGGAGCAGACTGACAAATTAATCGGGATGTAATTCACGTTATTTCTTATTGGCTTCTTCCTTTGTCTGCATAATTCTCTCTATCGTAAAAATGCCATGGCATCGGATAATTGATCACTAGACGTCGTTTTTAAGTGTGCGGCTCTTGTAATTAGCTGATGGTGTAATGATATAGGCAAGATGTCACACATGACACAGAGGAAGTAATTGGTAGGTGAGAATTTGCTGCAAGGTCGTTCGCAAAGTGTGAATGTATATTCGCAATGCACTAGGTATTTAAAATGTAAATTTCCTTTTTGCAAGGACATGCATTCGTCACATTATGCAAAGTCTTTAAAAATGTTTGAAACCATGATATGGGTATTGACTGTGGGTACGGTAGGCTTAAATCTGCTGATATTAGGGAGTTTAAGAAATCTAACGGTAAATGTTAACTTTACGACAACGTTATTTTTCATACTGCGAATTAACCGGATTATGTATTGCAATTTCCGTTAAAACATCGTCGTAAAGTTAACATTTACCGTTTGATTTCTGGAACTCCCTATTGACAATAGTATTGACAATAGTATTGTGTTGATACACTAGAAACAAAGAAATGCAAAATGCCCTGTCACTGCCTTTAGTCCCTGTTTTTGCTGGCTTCAAATCAAATCACTGCCCGTGTCAGAAATGTGAGGTACAATTTCATTTGGTCGAAAATCACGTAAAATCATTTGTTTATCCGGAATCCTAAACACACTTCACATCAAAATCAAGTGTCATTCCCAGTGGACTTTATAAAACTGCCCAACCAATAAATCTCCCAGGAGGATATGATAAAATCGATTACGATACAGCTACAAGTGGTGATAATACGAACGCTTGGGAAACTGCATACAGAAAACCGCATAGCCTGCAGGATACATCTACATGTATTTACTTTTCATTAGCAATCGCACGTCACTTATCCGTCAGGTTTTGACTTGTGTACCATGATCTTGTCGGTGTGTATGTCATAACTCACTGGTACGATGTCAATCAGGACCTTTCTAAAAAAATAACAGAGTGTGATTGTACAAATGTGTCTACAAGACTTTTTCTCACACTTTTTGTCATACCGATCGTATTTTTTCGACGTACTCGTTACCGGCATTGATTGTTTGTTGTGAGAGAACAGAGAGTGTAAAAAGGCAGCAAAAGATACCTTCTGTGAGAGAAACAGTTGCAGGTGTGAAGAGACGACATTCTTGCTCAAAATAAAGAAGTCATGCGTAATGGGAAAATATACATGTACATGTACAGTATTAATAATATACATGTATACACTGGTGGACAGAAATATTAGGACATTTTCAAAATTCTAAGTCATTTTCCTCTTATGCCTTCCTTTTGTCTCTATTATTTTTCTTATTGATCAGAACATTTTTACCTTGGCAAGTGGGTTACATAATCCCCTCTGATTGTCCATACAAAAGTTTGTAGACAACGGGTTGCTGATCCATGGGCAACAAAGATAATTATGATGGGTGCCATTCAAGCCTCTCTAATTCAAAGGCTAAAGCTATTGGAGGGGAGAAGTATGGATGGCGCGCATCATGATTGTCTTTGTTATTCATCTATCAGCAACCCCATGTCAATAACCTTTGGCATGGACAATCTCATCAGATTATATAACCCACTGCTGCCAAGGTAAAAATGTTCTGATTAATAAGAAAAATAAATAGTGGTTAGAGACAAAAGGAAGGCAAAAGAGGAAAATGACTTAGAATTTTGAAAGTGCCCTTATATTTCTGTCCACCAGTGTAGTATAAATTGGCTTCTCAACATTGTCAGATGATCTCTTCGTTAGGTTTATATCCTTTTGTTAAAACTTGCAAAAGTAAAAGTTCACTTTTTTAAAGTCATTTTTAAACAGTGATTTTTTTCAGCCGAGAATCACACCGGCTTTGCTACTTCTTGCGTATGTCACCCTATACTTTAACCGGATTCTCAACAGATTGAAAAAGATACCTGCTGCTAACTTCATTTAGGAAGAGCTTCACAGATATCCGACCGGAGAAAATAAAAGGTTCTATTACGCAGTGTGAAATTAGAATCATCGGATTTTGTGCGTATGAACTGAATCTGTTTGATTTTTGAATCTCGAATTTTGTAAATTACAGTTTAGATGAATTTTCGCTCATTCAATTGAAATTTCCTTACGCCGCACAATGACGGTCATATCCCATTAAATAGATAGTACATTTTGGCAAAAATTGCATCAAATACGCGAAAATTCACCGATTATATACATGCATGTATATGGTCAATTTTCCATAAACAGTCGAGTACATGTATGCTTAGAATATACAAACACAAAACAGACCATAGTCGATAGTATTTTTCTGGACCGGATTGGGGGCAACGGGACAAACCCTTCGGTGGAAATACTGCTGACGTTTATCATACCTAAATGGCTTTTCATGACGTCCGTTCCACGCAACATACTCCTCTTGATTGCTTTCCTAAGCTTCTTTTTCTTGGTAAATGGAATGCTTTCATAGGTCAACAAACCTTGCTACAAATCTTGTGGACTGTGCTAAAATATCCGAACGCGTCAGTAATGGTCTGCTGGAACGGATGATCTTTCTTTCTCCATTGACATTGCGGTATAATATGGAGTAAACGTTTTTAAGGCGTAATGTGTCTGGGATCTTTACTTTTCAAGATGAAGATTTGGTTGTCTTTCACTGGCTTTTAATACTTACCACTTTTTCTACACTTGGTTGATATATAATATTTATCAGCAATCAGTACATAAACCTTACAAAGAATTTTTTAGTAATTTTGTAACATAAGTATCTTAGCTATTTCTTACTGAGATATTTGTCAGAATTAAAGATTCGTTTCACATTTTTCTATGTTAGATTTTAAAAATAAGATTCCTGTATGAGAAATCTTAAACATCTAACTAAGATTTTTCTTACTAATGTCATAAAAGAAAAGTCTTATTAAGAAAATTCCTTAACAATCTTATCAGAAAGGTCTTAGTAAGATTTTTTCTTACTAACATTTTACTAAGAAATACAATGTAGTTAAGATACTGACGAAGAAAATTTAGTAACATTTACTAATTTAATTTAATTTATTCGTAATACATGTACATACAATAAAATACAAAGAGGAACTGAAGTACTAAAAAAGGAACACAATAAACAAAAGGAAGAGTTACGACTTCTGATCACTTTTCACTGTCTTCAATCGGTAGCGGTTTTTTCTCTTCATAATCAGGCCTCTGGTCGAAAGTTGAAAGTCTTCTAATATCTTGGCCCTTCCTCATAACAATTGGGGAAACGATAACACATACCATGTAATCATTAAAAAGATATAATATAAAAACTTCGTATGTTATTGAGGCACATTATACTTGATAATTGATAATTATACTTGATAATTATACCTTTATGCAAACTTTTCATATTTCATTTGCCATGAAAATGTCAGAAAGGAAAGTTACAATGTGTATAACAAATGCGAGTAATAAATTGTGATGTGGGTGTCGTATAAGTTATCAATTCTCTTAAGTACCCTGATTACGAAAAAGACGTTTAGCGATCTACCACCTCATATCTCATCAAAAACTAATCACAGATGATATTAGTTTCTCACGCCATACACCTTGAAGGGTTACCCTGGAGTGAAATACCTGTAGCTTAATTGGGAGGTAAATTGCAATCTTCCTTTATAGTGGACCAACTTGCAATCATGATCCATTCGTTCCTCATTAATCACACTTTTAATCAATTAGTGCGGTGTGGAGGATCTCGCCGTGTTCTGGAGAGCCTCGTGGTTCAACAGGACCGCCTTGATTCATTGCTGTATTTTCGTAAATAATATGCCATTTGAATTCGTAAGCACGCATCGTAGATTAAAAACTCTCCGAGATAACACACGGGTCGCGGTTAAACGTTTTTGCAAATATTTTAGAAAATAGAATTTTTATTGCAGAAATTTCTGAAGTGTTCTGCTGTCGGTGAAGTCACGTTTCTTAGATTTTTTTACCACTAAACAACTTCCTCAGCCATGATTTATTCACTAAAGAAACTGGCCATTCCATTCCATTCCAAACATAAAGATCCCTATTGCTTTTTGAGCTCAACGAGTTTGGTACATAAGTTACTTGGTGCATTCATATCTTTTATAGCAGACGTAATAGGAGAATCTGTAGTCAACCTCTATGTTGCAATTTTGCCAGTTTTTTTGCAACGAATTTTTAACCAACCTTTACATGTACATTATATTTCAATCCTTTTTCCTTTGCTGCCCCTTAGTGCTGGCGATTGATGCCTTATGCGAGGGCCCGTGGGTTCGAATCTGGTAGGAAGCAATGTCTTTCACCTTAGAGGCCCGACTTCTATTTCATAATCCTTTTTCAAAGAATGTAATTTGCACAACTTGGTTTCCTACTTCTCACCCTTGGTAAAAACTACAAGCAGGTTGTTGATCTTGTTTGGGATGTAGCACATCTCTTGCAGGTGTATTTTACATGTAGTAGGCCTACATCTGTTATAAGTGAACTCTTTTCGTATTGGCAAACAATGCTTCATTGGTTGGGTGACGTGTTTCATGAACCCCAATGATCGCTGACAGCAAACTGCCAATTAGGCGTTGCGCGTTGTGTCCTTTATACGCCATCCTGTCAGAGTGAGAGGAGTCCAGAGATGTACATGAAAGTTCCACGGTGACTGTAGTAAGGTGTCTTTCTCCATCAAAAGCAATACGACAGAGTCAGAATCCTTATCGTCTTTCCTCACACTACTCGTTCAAGAAAGAAATGAGCTCAGTGAAAACTAAAATAGAAAATTTGCTCCTTTACCAGAAGTTTCCCGAAAATTCAAGTGCGACGGGAGAAAACCCAAAGTAGTGATTAATCTCCATCAAAATCCTGGGGGAACCCTGCAGACAGCTCATCGGTCGTTTGGTTTGATTCGTACTGAAACACGGTAATGGGTAAACAAAAGGATTCTCCACACGACCGATGGATGTACAGTTTAGACTGGTACCCGGTCCTAACAATTTTACATCGGACTTTTGCATGTGTTAGGACCGCTATAGTGCCTATCGCGTTCGTGAATCTGATTGGCCTGTGCTGGCGCAGGTGATGAGTATAGGAACTATTAATATGCTGATACCTTTCTATTTTTAACACCTTTCGTAATTGGTGGATTTCCTGGGCCAAACGGAGGTCACCTTCTATCTGCATTCCGGTACGTCAGCCGTATTGAGAATTGAATAAATTTACATAATTTACATAAAATGTCCAAGTGACGTCATTGGCAGAATTCCTCCAAAAATGGCGGTCAATACTGATCCTACCAAACACGCCACGACTGCAGCGCACAGGTTGGTAGGATCAGGTACTATAGTCTATGTACAGTTATGTGTGTTTTCTGGCCGTACTGTGGCCTGACCATCCACGACAAACGGACACGGTAAGCAGAATCTGTATCCACATCAAAATGCATGAGTGGAATTATCGAGTCAGTTTCACACCCCTTTCAACCGTCTAATGTCAATCTAATGTTTTCTTTTACGAATTAATTCCTCCCCAGTGATGGCTACGAATTTATTTCGCATTTGTGTGGGCATAGTTACGCTTTACCGTCAATGATTCATAAGTTGTTTATTCCTCACCGCTGTATCTTCGGCGAAATTCTGGTCACGATTTCTCAAGCCTCATTAAGTGCCCCAAACAGCTATTTTGAAAATATCTGGTCGGTACGTCTTAGTATCTTGCTATTTGCTTACTCTAACGGCCATTTACCCGAATGCAGAACAGGAATATTTTTCAGAATTCTCAATTTTCAAAAATATACTAAATATAAAAGTACTACTGGCCGATTTAATAGACGTTTGCTAAGCTAACCATTGGTTCCACCAAAAATAGATAGGCATGCGAAAAGTGTACAACTAAATTTTCACCCAAAGCCCTGTTTGGATGATAGTACAAGCGCTATTACAGAGCTTAGAAAACGGGGCTTTTTGATGAAAAATTTAGTCGTACATTTTTCGCACCCCTATCTATTTTTGGTGGAACCAATGGTTAGCTTAGCAAACGTCTATTAAATCGGCCCTACACAAGTTGTGATTTGTGCTTTCCGTAAAAACATTGGTCATCTGAAAGAATTATCGCTTTTTCGTTGACGATCCAGAAAAGATCGTTCTTCTCTACAACATACAGTCGGTACAGGCGCAGGTGTTGCAACTTAGCCGTCCGAGCAACCCCTATGAAATCGCCGTCGGAACTTTAATGTATTCTTTCTCATCTACTGCCCGCCGTTCCTTCTTCACTTTTGAGAGTTAAAAGAAAATTGGCCTGTGGTGTAATTTTGATTTTTGAAATCGACGTCGAAGTGACAGCGTAATCCATTGCCTTGTGTTAGATGGGTTAATTGTTACGTGCATAAGTTAGGATTCCCTTTCTCACGACGAAATTGCAAAAAGCATATTTACACGTGAAATGCGCGGGGAAGTGAATGAGCTGGGGCCTTGTTTCTATTCAACCTAAATTTTTCACACCTTCCTGTTTGTGCAGGGTTTCTTTACTTCAGATCTATAATTGGGATCCAGCTCATTCGCTTCCTTGATCTCAACTAGAGAGTGCAGGAAGACCCCGGTTGGTGTCGACAATTTGCGAGTTTTGGAGACGACTTTGATTACTGTCATTTTGTGTGTCGTTTTTTTTTAGCTCTTTGTTGGATATATGAAATGTACGGTGGAGTCCGTGAGCCATTACAATGATAAATGATATTAATAGGCAGTTAAACACGCCAATGATCTACTAAAAGATTGTGCGGAACAAATAAGCCAGTGAAACAAGCCGGTGTATTTTGTTGGAATCTGTGCGATTCCTGAAATGATTCATGAAACAACCTCTTTTTGTGCCATGATTGAACTTTTGATGCGGAAAACTGTGTCACGAATTACCCAGTAATTGTGTGATTCCCAAACACGTTTCATCAATAACAACATATATTGGGTGGTATGCTTATAAAGACTAGCAAATATTTCTACGTAATTTCTGATGTACGAATGCACTGGTTGAATCTGACAAACTCAAGTAAAAGCATTTACTAGGCTTTGTATACATACTGTCCATTCCCTTTGAATCAACCGGAGGTACAATAAATGGTTCTTAGCGCTTACTCCCTACATCACCTCCCAAAAACGTTCAAAGTGGGCGGTGACGTAAGGAGCAAGATCGTGCAGGCTGTGCTTATGAAAAATAACGTTTTCGTAAAGTTAACGTTTATCGTTTAATTTCGTAAACTCTCTATTTATGAGGGCACAGAAACACTGGTAGATGTAACATCGGAGAGGTTTGTCCCCCGCAGACATTGGCAACGTTTGGACATTCAACCTTTCACTCTCGTTCGAGGATATACCAGAATAATCCAGACGGTTTTGTCCACAAGACATTATAGACTGTTGTATAATGTGGAATTAAAAAATTCTTATATAGCAATAAAACAAAACAGAAGACGTAGATGTAACATCTCGTGTACCATTTATTTGTCTTGTGGGGCACCGGACATGTTTACAGGAGTAAATGAAAAATGGGGTGGATCTGATCCGGAAATAATGGCTTATCAACTCAGTCATAAATCCACTTGTGTACATTTCTCGAGTTTTGGTTTCGGGTATGGAGTCTTATTTCATTAGCCCAAGAGTCATGTTTTTGCGAATGAGAATTTATCATTGTCAGAAGAGGCGATCTAGAGGGTTTTGTCTCTCGGAGAGCTCCTAAAGGCGCTGCTCCACTTGACAGTTTCCTGTCGAAAGTTTGCTGTCAGATAGTAACTGTCCAAAGACTATCCCGTGGAAGTTGTTCAGCTAGTGACTGTATGATAGCAATTATTGCTGCCTGACAGCAATGAATGACTATCTGACATGAAACTTTTGATAGAAAACTGTCACGTGGAGCAGCGCCTTCACTTAAGGACATTTAGCCTTTCACTTTTGATTGGGAATATCAGAAATATCCGAGCAAGATACGATGTTTTAGTTGTCTGAGTCTATCGTGGTCATTTTCGCTGAGTGATGGTTGGACAGATTGGGGAAGAGTGGGCAGTATTGTCACATTGGCTGGTTTATCTCGACAAGTCACTTCAAATTTGTCTGGGTGTTTATTAATCTAAGTTGTCACTGTCGCGATGTCGATGAAATGAATAGGGGAAATGAGCAATGGCACTTGTCAGTAGAAAAATTGGATACGATTCTGGCCCGAGGTCGATGTTATCACATTTATTAAACGAATCCTTCTGCTGCGGAGGTTTCGTCCGGCTCCAGTAATCAAGTTAACTTGATGAATGTCTACATTGGCTGTAATCGACGATCTCTCTTTTAATTTCACCATAGTGAGCGACTCGTCAGTCGATGTTTTTTCCATAGAAGAGACTGATATTCATCAGTTCAGGCCAAATTTACAGCCGTGGAACAAATTGAACCACCTCTGGTTGACTTATTCACTTTCCATTAAAATAGGTCCCACAAACTCTCCAATCATTCTGTATGGACTGATTTATTGTGTTGGTCAGTTTGCTCAAACTTCACCAAGACGATATCAAATGTAGAAATAGACTTCCTGTAATGAAGAAACAATGGAGCTGGTGGAAGGTTGTTACCGAAGGTTCTGACTAAAAAGAAGGACCAGGGGTAGCGAGCATAAAGGGGTCGTAACCCTACGTCAGGCCTAAGCCAGGCGTAGTGCTGGTCGCGGAGGGCCGCGACCAGCAGTACGCCTGATTTAGGCCTGACGTAGGGTTACGACCCCTTTATGCTCGCTACCCCTGAAGTGCATACATTTACTGTGCAGACAGCTGTCCACTTCACATCGCTTCTAATCAAACCTAAATTCTTTGAGCAGCATTTATAGCATCATACGGACTTAATGCTTATAATTTCGATTGAAGTCCTGTTTTTACAAGGTAATAAGTATACTTGAATACAATGTGGCACAAAAGGGCGAATAAACTTTTTGTGGGCCTATTTAATAGGAAATGAGAGGTAACTGAGGTGGTTCAATAATTTTTTTCCATGGCTGTATAGGAACGGGAGCTCCGATATCAACCATACATAAATGCACGTAAAGTAAACAGTTCTGCACGTGTGAAAAACAAATATCACTCTTGTATGAATGTTCTATGGAAAAAAAACGTTCACAGCACTCTATTAATCAAACTAGTTTTTCCCAGCTTGATTAAACGTATTTCATCAATAATAGAGAGGTGCACACTGCTGGAGAGGTTTTGAAATTGACACAGTGCATGCAGGTAACGTACATGTACAAGTTGGGTACTATATTTGTAGTAGCTGTGGAGAATACAAATTAATTGAAACGCCTAAATGCCATCGATAAAAGATTTTATTGCAGATTTAAAAAAACCTTTAATGTGATGCTTATTAATGAAGATAACTCAACTTTTGGTCATATTTTACATTAAATGTACAATATATAATATACTGAGCTAGCGGTGTACGAGTATCACACCGTCACCGCAAGTTTCTCACTTGAAACTTTTCAAAGAAAAATTTTAAGCTGGTGTACTCTACATAGTGTAACCTGGTTGTGGGATGATATTCAATTATTTTGCACGTTCGTACCTCACCAAGTGCTGAGGTGTAGGCCTACATGTATACATCGGCAACAACCAGAGCTACATGTACTCTGTGTGATTCAAATCAAAATATACTACACCTTTCTTTTTCATTATCAAGATATACTGTATTGATCTTAAGGCTGGAATCATGTCTCTACGAGCTAAAGTTGAGAATGGAAACCCAGGAATTTTTAATGGGACAGTGACTTTAATCAAGGCTTTCGTGATTCAGCTTGAGGTTAGAAATTCAGGAACTTATCACTGCCCACCAGATATGATAAATATGCATCTCCCTGTCCTAGCCTTGGCTAGATTCATGGAAACTCAGTAACTACCACTGACAGGACTGACTAGTCTTCCTGAGACTCAGGTCATTTCACTCGGCCATCGCCTCGATGAGGTGCGACGTAGGAGGTGCGTCTGATTGACCCTGTTTTGAGAGGTTGCTGACTGGTAGACTGGTTGAATTCATATCTTTACTGGCTACACTACTGTAGAACACGTTAACGAAACTGCCTCTGATGACCAGAATAAGAAATCGCCAAATCTCTGTTACCGTAACAGAGATTAGATTGACAAACGGAATATTTTCGGCTTAATAACGTTTGCTACGATTCCTTGCGAATTGTCCATCTAAACGACATCTTGCAAGTGCTAAATGGCTGCCTCGGGACATCAAGCAAGGATTTTATATTGATTTATATTTACAGATTCATTAGTTAAGTGACATAACTCATCTCATGCAGCGATTAACGCAAAAATGGGGTGCATGGTGCAAAAGAATGCTTGATAATCTTGAAAAATACTTCTTTCTATTGTCCCATTTGGGCACTTTGTTATTTCTATCTTGTACTTTTTTCTCGCATTTGACAAACGGCCTTGTTGATGTGGTCTGAGGTCAGTAGAATAGAAAGCTGATTCGTAGAAGCTGGACACAGAAATAACAACGGACTGCTGCGCGCATGTGATACTGCACGCAAAATGTCAGAATAGAAGTAGTTAGTGTACGTGATATCGGGCTTATTATACTTAACGAAATGACGAAATAAAGAAATAACGAAATGACGAAATGCCAATCTCGTCCCGAAATAGGCCACGTCACACGATGTATGCCATTGACCTACATATTGTTTTTCTGTACTGACGGGACAAGGTTGCATTTTCCTGTGATATTTACCTTGTCGGGAGCGTTCATTTCATAGGGCATATAAACTCCTCTTCTTTCAAGGGTCATTGGGTGACCTTTGTCATAAAATGCATCCACTTATGACTGCTGTCACCTAAACTTCGAGGTACGAGGAACTTCAGACACCGTTGTTGTCGGTTTACATGTGCCATATCCCACTATCACAAGTAGCTGTCAACTTGCTAGATTAATTACACTGACTGGTCAGGAGTACAAACAGATGTTTATGATAGGCCTAAAACATGTAACCAGGCAGGCAGTTGTTCACTATGCAATAGAGGAAACTGCGGGCCAGTTTGTGTGAGTCAATGGCGGGGGGGGGGGATGTAGACAATATGTACACTCATGCAAAAAGTGGAAGCACTTATTTCACCATAGATCTAAGAAAATTCCATAAGATTATTGACAAAGTATTTTTGGTTACAGAACCTCAGGATTTCAATATTTTTAGTGATATTCTCATTACCGTGCTTTCTGAACGAACCTGAGCTCACCAACTTATCATCCATTTCATTCTCAAAATTATAATATCGCCCTTTAATATAAATGCAATCATATAAACATACCAAAGAGGCCTTATACATGATGAAATTCAAAGGAAAACAGAAGACATGGCAGACAAGACACTGACGAATTTATCGTCTGCTAAAATACGTCACCTCCTAGGATGGAACAATTGTGCTATGGAGGCTGAGGCGGCTGACCTCCAAAGATTATGGTTTATGGATTGTTTGTTTTCCTGCTAGGTAGGCCTAATTTAGTTTGACAACTGACATGTGTCACAGCACACTCGCTGATTTCGCCTGTTAGCAAAGTAATACACTCATGCTGGGCTCAAGTGAAATGATATCTCCCTAGGTCAATACGTACATTTCGTTATTTCGTTGTCATTTCGTTATTTCGTTAAGTATCATAAGCCCGTGATATCGCGCCCCTCCTCAGTACGTGTTCTTGAGCAAAGTGCACTGCAGTAGCTAATGCACAATGTAAATATAATTAACGCTCAGCGTGGTCGTAGCTAGTAGCTGGTCGTTTGTGGAATTGTTCGTAAGATATGAGCCAAAGACCCTCTTTCAATATGGCGACCAGGCGGCCATATTAGAAGTGCAATAGAGCTAAAATGTGGCCAACATATAGAGGCTACTACATACATACAGTATATTCATACCAACACAAGTTACAACATTCTAGCTGCTGTTCTTCATGAGATATTGGCTAATGTCCCGTTTTCAAGATGGCTGAATAGCCACCATAATTATTTAAAGTCGAAAAGTGTCAAATTCGATGTATGCATAGAGGGTACCTGGATACATACAATTTCACGGTGCAAACATTCTAGTTGCAGTAATTTATGAGATATATGGGCCAAAAGCCATGCTCCAAGTGGCCGCCTGGACACATAGAGGGGACGGAGATAGATAATCCCACTAAGTTAGAAGACTCTAGGTCAAATAGCCACGAAACGTGCCAGCAAAGACAAACTTTTGAACTTTGACTTCTGTGACCTTGAACAGTAGGTCAAAACAAACTTAGGTCGTATATCATCCGACCTATGGGTATGTATGTACAAAGTTTTAGGTCAGTACCCCAGCGGTAACGAAACGCTGTAGAGTTGTGCATGTGCAGATGGATGGTGGAACACAACAAGGGCATCTACTTAGACCTACTTGTGGGTCTATACCTAGTCTGCAGTACAACCTATCGTGGGCCTTGTAATATACACTTTGACAAGTCCAGCTGGACTTTAGGAGGGCGAAGGCCCAGTATTTTAGGAAACATCGTCGTTGGATTGAAACCATTACAGTGGGCGACTATTGTAACTAAGGCGTGCATTCCAAGGATAACTTTTCCTTCCACACGGGTATGAAATATGACTGCCTCGGTCATTTATCTTCATCATAATCTTCATTAGACAAGGAATGTTCATTAATCAGAGACAAATCCCTGCTCATACTGTCCCGTTCCCAATGAAGTCTACGCTCTTCATCCATCATTTCTGAGTCTTTTGGGAAATATGGGTCGTTCAACCTACTACATGTGGTTAGTTCGCTCAGACAGAACAATGATGACTTCCCCCGCAGAGACGTCTATTAAGAATTGATCGGCAAAACACCGAGATCAATTTCGCATTTTTTTCTCAAAAATAAAAAAAAAATCTGGTCTCCAGCAATACGATAATGTTCAGTGAGTAGGCCTTAGAGTTCAAGTTAAAGTTTGGGGCTATAGTCTGATATCAACAGCGGTAGAGGTGTCATCCAACTTTACGCTTTAACCCCAGTCTATCCTGAAACGTTTCAGTAGAACTCAGATGAGGTGTTCATTCAGCCCCTAGTCGGAGGCCAGGACCCATATTCAAAAACCTACGTAAGTCTAAGTGTGACACTTATCCTTTGTTCAACACAAAAGATAAGTATCACACTTTGACTCAAGTAGGTTTATGAATACGGACCCTGAACCACTACACCACCGTGGCCTAAAGATCCTCATGGTATACTCATCAATATCGACCTAGAGTACCAGGAGGTCAAATATATACAGGCGAATCCCATGGAAAACTTACTTTTACGTAACCGTATACGTCTGAAATTGTTAATCTCAAACTCCCTATTTTGTACGATTGCTGTTAGTACGAATGAACGCAACTCGAACATGTTAGTCAATTATCGTGAATGCCGATCTAGTGGACAGTATTGGACAGTATGACATTTCATTATTTCCAAGAAAGCAATTGTCCAGGACGCCTGGAATTAGTTTTTGATGTCTGATTACTTCTCATGACATTCTCCTCGTCTGGTCAATCATGTCATTCCGTTTACTTCGCCTCAGACAATCGTCCATGAGATGCGGAAGATCTTTTTTCTCGAAATCCCCAAGGATGTATATCTAATCTATAACAATTTACTTATGTCATTAAACAATAGCCCGAAGGGAAAAGGATGTCAGAAATATTGACCGATTTATAGCCCATCGCAGTTGTGTGGTATCTCGGAACACTTGTGTGCTACTGAAGAAGTGTTTTTGAGTCATATGTGATCGTTCGTTTTGAGTCAACCAGGAGATTTGGCCACTAGAGTTGACCGTCCGGTTTCCAGGAATATTTTATCAATTGCATACATGTATTTTTACCTCACATGGGGTGACCTATGACACAAAGTTTCGGTCCGATTCGATTCTTGGCCACTAGGTGGCCAAAATCAGAAACACAAAAAGTGCAATAACTCCTAAACTGCTGACTGGATCATCTCCAAATTTTTGTCATAGGTACACGTGAAAAAATATTTCCTTATTTTCTTACTTTTTCTTACTTTCTTGGGAGTGAGACAAGAAAATCACAAGAAAAATTACAGATTTTCTTGTCTCACTCCCAAGAAAGTAAGAAAAAATAAGAAAATAAGAATATTTTTTGCAATGTACATCTAATAAGGGTACAGGACATGTCTAAAGGGTGTTTGGTTTGACCTACTTCTCAAGGTCACAGAGGTCATAGTTGAAAATTTGGCCATCTGGTGGCAGGTTTCGTGGCTATTTGACCTAGAGTCTTCTGACTTGGTATGCTTATGTATCTAGGTCATCTCTATGCGTACAGTAATTTTAAGCACAATTTCACCTCAAACATGGCCACCAGGCGGCGATCTTTGAAAATAGCTTTGGCCCATACTTCATAAATTACTGCAAATAGAGTGTTTTGACCTTATTGTATGTTCTATTGCACTTCAAATGTGGCCGCCAGTCGTCCATCTTGAAAAATGTACTTTGGCTCATAACATATGAATAATATACCACAAAGAAAGTTCTAACCAACTAATGATGTTTCCCTGGAACATACGTATAGGGCCGTATTCTAGAAGCTTCCTTACCTGTAAGGTCGACCTTTAGCTATTGTTTGCAGGGTAGAATACAAAAGATTAAGGTCGACCTTACACTTAAGGAAGCTTCTAGAATACGGCCCATTGACTTAACACTTGTCGTTCGCTCTTCTGGTACATTCACCCAGGTGAGCACATGGTCCATGGACCATTTCATTGTTCCAAATTTTACATTTCTTTTGTTGTACACGAGTGGAAAGTGGATCGAACCATTGCCACCAAAACACACGCAGACGTTCATCGATGCTCACTTGGTATTCATAAATCTTCCTCCGCTTGCCGTTTTGACAGAAGAGAACATTATTCTGTCACACTGTCCCGCGTTAAAACATGAGAATACTGAAAAGAATGAAGACCTTTCGTGACTGCCACTTGGTAACTTGGTAATGATGTTGGTGTTTATTTGGAAACAATCATTGATTATTTTATCATGACGTTCGCCATGGCTACATATTTGTTACCGCGGGGACACGGTCACATTTTTCAAAATGATATTCAGAATTCTGATCAAAAGGCATCTGGTGTAAATGTAGGCTATATGCTCACATGCAAGCTTTCAATCTATTATAATTGTACATGAACGTTTCTAAGAAGTCACAGACCAATGTAAAGGGTCCATCCCTCGGCCAAACTATATTTTCATGAAATCGAGTCAGACCTTTAAGGTGCCCACAGGTCGACACTGCGTCTTGAAGCAGCTCGACGGACCCGCCGCAGATCAAAAAATCACGACGCGCAGGTCGACATTTCAGCGATTGAGAGGAACTCGGAGCAACTGGCAGTTATACCTCGAACAGGACGCTCATGATGCATACGACAGTTGCTCGGAGACGCAAGCGCGCTCAGGTCGACAAAATCGGCAACTGATCAGTCACTCCGAGTTGCGTCCATCGCCGGAAAGCTAGTTGCCGCGAGTTGCTACAGGACGCAGTGTCGACCTGTGGGCACCTACATAGGGGCTGATCCTCTGAATGATTCAATAGAGTACAATCATGTAGGCGTATTGCCCAGGGTAGAGTACGCGTGCACGAGACATGTGACCTCTCAGTAAGGAAGTTACAGTACTTGGAAAGTTTGTTACGGTTACTTGTAAAATTTGTTGAGATGTTTGACCGTACTGCGGGCATCACCATGGGCACTGCTTTCGGATTCAGATTTCGACTGCTACTGCTGTGTCTTTGTCCCGATGGAAGATAACCAGTTCAATTAGGTCGGGGCGCTGCCAGATATGATAGATCACACGGTATCGTGACCCGCGGCGATTGATGGACAATCGAGGCTCTCGGGGAATCTGTCGAACGATGATTTAGACCATGTAAACATTTTGACCCATAAGAGGGACATTATTTCTATTAATGGGCGTCTTATATTAAGTAAATGGTGGTATCTGACATCATACCAATGCGCTTGGTCCCTAAATGTCTAATATTGGCATTCTGGGTGACGTACAGAAGACTACCGAAGATAGAGAGCCGCGAGCGTAAAAAGATCTAGCGATTCTCTACTGTGCAGACGTGACTGTTCAGCTTAACTACACCAGCATGGACTAGAGTTTCTAGCATCAATATTCATATGACGGGAATGGCTGTGTAGGGCCAAGATGTTGATAGGGGTCGATAAGTTGGCTCACCAAAAGGCGCCTCCTCACGTGAGACGTTTCTCGCACGAATCGGCGGGTCTCCATAAGCAATTCAACCAATGAAAACTGTGGGCAGTGCTTGGTATCATTTGTCTCAACCGTCAGTCGTAATACCCCAAACTGTACAACAGTGCCCATTTTCTCCACTACGTTGCACAAATAGACACTGTCATCGATCAGTCACCGCCATGTTTGACCGCATCACTCCTCCTAATGGAGTTACCATTAGGGACCGCTTCACAATGGTAAGGAATCCTTACACATATTATTGCGCTGCACTTCTTTTCAACATGGCGGTGGCTGATCGATACTAGAGGGTGTTATTTGGAACGCCCTCTAGTGTCAAGAATG
>NMRB01000611.1:275837-316328 GCA_002633025.1 Notospermus geniculatus
CAAAAAGTGCAAGCACTTATTTCACCATAGATCTAAGAAAATTCCATAAGATTTTTGACAAAGTATTTTTGGTTACAGAACCTCAGGATTTCAATATTTTTAGTGATATTCTCATTACCGTACTTTCTGAACGAACCTGAGCTCACCAACTTATCATCCATTAATTTCATTCTCAAAATTATAATATCGCCCTTTAATATAAATGCAATCATATAAACATACCAAAGAGGCCTTATACATGATGAAATTCAAAGGAAAACAGAAGACATGGCAGACAAGACACTGACGAATTTATCGTCACCTCCTAGGATGGAACAATTGTGCTATGGAGGCTGAGGCGGCTGACCTACAAAGATTATGGTTCTATGGATTGTTTGTCTTCCTGCTAGGTAGGCCTAATTTAGTTTGACAACTGACATGTGTCACAGCACACTCGCTGATTTCGCCTGTTAGCAAAGTAATACACTCATGCTGGGCTCAAGTGAAATGATATCTCCCTAGGTCAATACGTACATTTCGTTATTTCGTTGTCATTTCGTTATTTCGTTAAGTATCATAAGCCTATCTCATCGGTACATGTAGTAAATGTTCCGATGTTTCTGCACTAATCCTTCACCATTCAGTGTATCACCAGGCTGCTCACACTTCATACTCTGTCACAGAGGTGAGCACAATGGCCCTGGCCATTTCATTTAAGAACGTACTGAGAACTAGCTCAATGTGATGGGGACATAAGGAAACCAACAATAGTGAATTAGCCATTGTTGAGAGCAAACTCACAAGAGAAAACTCTCACGTGCACTGGCAGAAGCAAGTTGCAGCTGATGTCTTTAAAGGCTTACGTAGAGTACATGTACTGTAAAACAGACGATGCAAATTGTGATTACGGTGGCAGGAAATTATTTAGAGCGGACGTATCTATCATTAGATGCTCCACAAGTGCACTAAAAATAAATTGCTTGGCTCTGATTACGGAGGGGACAGGAAATCGACACTCACGTGCTAATTTTTCCGAATGAAATTTTCACATGCTTGACGTAGAAAGTGCAGATTGGTCTAGATAGAGGAGAGAATACTTTTCGTACATGCATTGTGTAGGCCTACACTCTACTCCCGTATGCATGATTAAGGTTGAAATTCAAGTAGGCCTAGACGGACCTCCAGCCACCCGGCCGGCGAAAACAACCGTAGCGAGAAATGCAGACATAATGGGCCATATTCATAAAGGGTGTTTAGCCTGATCAGCGTACAAATTCTGCATTACACAGGTTAAAGGCCTAGAAAACTATTGTCTGATGTCTGTATGGTGCTTCACCAGAGGGGTTTACCCGCAGGATAATCACACGCGTACAACTTTCCTGCGTCTACCCAAGAGCACAAAGGAAAAGTTAAACGATCAGGCAGGCTTGTCTAGAATTTGTCCAACACTTTCTTTTTTCCTCGCACACTGAGACGCAGGAAAGTTAGACGCGTGTGATCATCTTGTGGGTAAATGCCAGAGATCAGGCAGCATACAGAAAGCAGAACAATAGTTTTCTAGGCCTTTAACCTGTGTAATGCAGAATTTGTACGCTGATTAGGCTAAAAACACCCTTTATGAATACGGCCCAATGGGTCATATGAATAAAGACTAGCAAATACTTTTACTTCAGATTTGTACATCATTGCCTAGTGCATTTGTATTGCAAATTTCAAGTAAAAGCATTTACTAGTCTTTATTCATATATGACCTATTGTCCTGCAAGCGTGTTCCTTCGGTGGTGATACCACCGTGGGACATTTAAACCTTCATTTGGAAGCAGATTTCCATCAGTATTCGTTGCATGTTCAGGTGAAACACGACAATACTACACGTACCCACGATAAGATATCCAACTGCGCCGCAGTAGAATTACCAAGTGCCCTTGAAACTTCTACAAGCACCAGGATATCAGTTTCCACGGCTTGTCAGATCGGTGTAGATACATATGTATGGGCGGTTATGTCCGCAAATATTCAGTGTACAGAAGATTTATTTGTAAGTCTGAAACGCATTTCTATGCCTAAAGCGCTAATTCTATAACCTGAAACGGATATGTGTGACTCGCGAGATTTCTCTGTACCTAATAACAGATATAATTCCCGAGAGTTTAAACGCACAAAGCAAAACGCGTATGTATAATCAGGGCGACTCCTATTTTACCGCTGTCGGATGTTATTGCTGTCGCGTATAAGAACTGTCGGATAAGAGCTGTCGGATAAGGTTCCGAGCACTGCCAAAAGGCGGCGCTCCAGGCGGCGGGACGTGAAGGAATACGATGAACACACGGAGACTTAGCAAGTCTAGAGGCATGTTTTGCTACAGTGTTAGACGTTGATCCTAGGCTGATTAGGCATGTTAGGCCTAGTAGTTACGGCAAAAGGTGCCCAACCCTCCCCTTGGGCAGGGGTCCGAAGTTCGAGAACCCGCTATAGACCCTTCACCTTGCCCCTCTCCCTGTCATTTTGTGCTCGCTTGAAATGACCGGGGAAATGACACGGGTAAAAAAAGTATATGGCCTTCTCGAGCGGGGGGGGGGGCGGACCCCCCTCTGGACACGCGCCTGACAGGGTGGTGAAATGTCCTCTGGAATTTTGAACAGGGTGGTACCGCCCTGGAAGTCCTGGCGAGAACACTGATGGATGTAACCTTGCGACCATGGTTACAATAAGGTTCTCCGGGGAAATGCTAGAATTTCCAACCATATATTAGCAAAAACGATATTCAGAACAGATGGGGACAGTGTTATGTTTAGATCTTATACATGGCCTACTTAATTTCACAGCTTCACTCCGTTGCCCAACGATTTCCACACTCAATGACCTCGAAATATGCCGTCTGCAGCCAGTAAAAATTAAAAATGCCAGTGACCTTAGCACCGCATAGCAGTAATGGTAGTAGTATGACACTCATATTCGCCTCCATGAATCTTACAGGCCTGGTGCAAATATAAGCGATGTAGGCCTAACTGCCTATGACAGGGGACAGCCTTGTACTGTGCTGTGCAATTACCCCTAGCCCCGACACCATAGGCTTATGAACAATCATATAATCATAAAAGCCTAATGCACGGCAGGCGGGCGGCGTGCTGCTTGCTGCGTCAGGTGTGTTTAGCATTTGTGTTCCGCGCCATTTTCCAACCACGTGTATGAATCATGACGTCACGTATCTCTCCTTATTTTGATTGGCTGTATGCAAATGAACCTCCTCAACCGGCCTGCAAAGATAATGTCAAAATGCGCGCACGTGGGAATAAAATGTCGCTCATAGCAGTAATAATAAATTTGTTCGACGCGAGCGCCGCCTTTTGGCAGCGCTCGGAACCTTATCCGACAGCTCTTATCCGACAGTTCTTATATGCGACAGCAATAACATCCGACAGCGGTAAAATAGGTGTCGCCCTAATTATACATACGCGTTTTGTTTTGTACGTTTAAACTCTCGGGAACATTATCTGTTATTAGGTACAGAGAAATCTCGCGAGTCACACATATCCGTTTCAGGTTATAGAATTAACGCTTTAGGCATAGAAATGCGTTTCAGGCTTACAAATAAACCCTCTGTACACTGAATATTTGCGGACATAACCGCCCATACATATGTCTTTCAACGGAATCAAGTTCGGATTTGAGACGCCATGTTCTTCAACTCTTTGGAACGACAGATTGGGCCGATTTTTTAAACGATGGCTAGGATAACTATCGGGTTCATTAACCCTCAGTTCATAAACTATTTGTTAATCGAAGTGAATTTTTCGATTTTATGAATCGCTGATAGCCAAACATTCTAAAAGTCGAAATGTTTACGTTGGTTAATTCACGGTTTGTCAGAAAAGCCGATGGCTAAACCGAGGTTATCTTAACTATCGTTAAAAAAATCGGCCCATAGAAACATAACGAATAGGCTATTTCGACGTTTCAAGGATTTCCCAAATAATAGGGAGTTTTCGCAAAGCCCCCGAAACGCCCACGCGAACGCCAAAACCCACTGTTCGATGCCACGAAGAGAGCACCGAACAAAAGGATAGACGTTCCCAGTGGCGTTTCGGGGCCTTTGCGAAAACTCTAAGCCTACATTACATGCGGACATACGATGTCATCAGGCTGCTTTGACGAGTCCAATATCATAGGAACCTTTATTTAGCTTATCAGTGTGCTACCTGTCAGATTAACCCAGACAATGTCACTGATCTATGTCGACAAATAATTGCATGTATCAATAATAGAAAATACGTTTACAGTCGTTGCGTGGCGTATACAGCGTGGATATTACTTGTAGGTTACATGTACAGTTCACTCTCTGCAGCCTGTCGACCGGAAGCCTCAGACGTCGTGGTTTGATGTTATGGCTGCGAAATGTTTCCACCTATCAATCGACGTTTGAGTGAAGTGCCACAGAATATCACCCCCCAACCACCGCCGCCGCCACCCGCAATGACCACCGCCACCCTCATAGATATACCTTTCTGCCTTCCTTTATCGGCCTTCGGTCGATGACCCTTTGTTCATATACATGTAGGCCTACGGAAAAAGAGTTATTTTCAATTGATTTTAGAAAGCTGCCGTCACCAATCTTCCATGCTAACATGGGTCATTTTGATAAGAAGAAAAAAGCCCTTTATGAGGCGAAGGCACCACTCACGAACAACGTTGCAGCGCTGTAGCTCCCAGCCACCTGTCCTGTATTGCTTTCGACATGCCTCTGGGGGTTTCAGTTCTTCGTGATTTCCATATCGCAGACTCACCAGCGGCACCGGGAAAATGGATGAGAGGCAGACGGATTAGCTATCGGGCAAATACCTAGTGACACCAAAGTTCAGTTGCAATCTAAGGTCCCATTGATCAGACAGGGCTGTGGCAGACGTTTCATGACCAATTGATAGCGTCGATTGCGGGGCAGTCCAAGAACTGGAGTCAGTTTCTCTTGATTGAACGCCACACCAATACCAGACTAATCTGACTTGATCAACGGCCATCGATATTCTGTTCATTCCTTGGCGAAAGTTTCAGCAGTATAAATCCAAGTTCGTAAAAGCGACAAAATCAAGGCGACTGCCGACGAGACCATCGCTAGCGACGTCGTAGGAGACCATCGCTAGCGACGTCGCTCGCCGACCACACTGGCGACCACTTTTGTGAAGAATCCGCAAAACGACAGACGACCTCCCGGGGCGACTTAAGCGGCGAATCCGCTGTCGCGATCTTGGCTTCAGACGGGGTTGCGGTCCCTTGCGATCGCATTATATGGCAATCGGAAGTCCTTATAAGGTAACCACAAGGGAACGCAACCGCGTCTCAAGCCAAAATCGTGACAGTGGATCACCCACTTTAGGCCACAGACCATCGTCAGGTCGCATCGCATTAGTTTGCGGATCTTTTTCCTGGTCGGCCTTGGCCTTGGCGACCAAAGTTCAACATGTTGAATTTTGGTCGCCGGGATCTTCGGTCGCCGAGCGCAAATATGGTTTGAGGGGAGGTTTTGTCATAGCATAAATAGTCCGCATATGATGCAACGACCACCTGAACCATCCTCCCACAGCAGGGGTTTTTACCTCGCTCCTTCATCCGCTTACGGTGACGAAGGGAGCGAGCAGTAAGAACGCCTGATATTCTCAGGATGACCTGAACCGATCAGGTAGGCGATGAAACTGATTAGTCGGTCGACCAAAGCGACCAGTCGGTTGGGACAATGATTTGCCGCAGACATGGGGTCAAATCTATCAGATTTCTGGTCGTTTTGGCAGTCTTGTCGGCAGTCGCCTTGATTTTGTCGCTCGTGTGCGCCATGGAATATGAACAAAAGGAGCTTTAATAAACCTTTGATATTAGGTAATCTGGGGGAATAATTGAAAAATACGCAATACATGTACAGTGATTAAATTTATGATTTGCCATCATTGCTTCGGAGACAATCAAATCTCTTTGATATAACGAACCAGAATGATTAATGACGTTGAAATGATTCCAGAACACAATGCGTAATTGTTGAAATAGCAATTGTTGAAATAACAAATGATGCTTTTGACGCCATAATGACTTCCTTTCTACAAGTGGGGATTTTTTCCTAAAAGGTGACATAGTAGTTAATGCTGTCATCTCCTCAATGGAAGGCGTACCATGTTCTGCGCTTTGATAACTGCATGGTTGTGGAAAATACCCCTCTCTTCAACACACGAATCGTTTCATGTCACATAAATTCATCCACGGCTTAATGTGTAGCCATTACGTTCAAGATGCTTAGTCTGGTATTGGTTGCAGTTTTTTTCCTCTCAAGTTGTGGTTCTTTCTGATGGGGAACTGCTCGTTGGGTAATTGGAAAGGTTTCATATTGATAGACGACTGGAATGAAATAAGCATGAACGGCGCTTCAGGGAACGTGTTATTTCCAGTCGCCGCCACTTTAATGGCTGTGTATTCTTTGGGTGATTAAGTTCGTCAAGTATGAATTACTCCATAGCTAGACGTATAACTTTTAACTACCAGAAATGTGTTAGTTTTTTTTCGAGTTCAGTCCTCTCACGATTGAAGAGATATGCGCAACTCCAGCACTGTAAAAAATCATCCGTTTTTACGGAGCCGTGGGTACACAAACCAACATGGGAACACTGAACTCATTCCGAGAGTTGTATGTCCCTGTATGATGGGTACAGCGGGCCCGTGGGAAATGGGCTTAAAAATTGGACAAGGAATTTACCCATTGCCATGGGTACGCTGAACCTATTTGTTTTCACAGTGAGAATGCAAGAAATAATTATTAGACCACATCGATTATTTCCACCCTTTTCCCTTTACGTAAGTCCCATAAAACACCTATTCACCCTTTCGTGCCACATTCTATTCCAGTTTATTTTATCATCCTATGAAAACACGAAATTAGTCGTAATTATAAGCTTAATGTCCGTAAGATACTATACATGCTGTTCGCAGAAATCATTATTAAAGAAGCGATGTGAAGTCGACAGCTGTGTGATCTTCACGAAGTATTACAGCCTGAAATGACGAAGTCCCCAAAGAGGGATTCACATTTTCTCATTCTCAGGACAAATCTCTACTTTCCTATCTTGAACTTCTCACACAGATACACAACCACGGTGTTGTAGACAGAACAAAGTAGAAGTGGTGATATCTGTTTGGAGAGCTTATCGGAACCTGCCAACCACATATGTATGAGACACATGATTTGCTCTTCTGAATTGCTGATTTATCCTCCCACGGTTGTCAGCCAATTCTCGTTACATGAACTGTGAGTCTAGTTTTATTGGAAAAGTGCATTTTAAGTGTCATAATGGTTTCAGACACGGATTTCAATTGCTCCATTCTAGCATAAGCTATAGGATAACAGGTTTTTGCAGATGGTCAATCCGTACATTGCTGTGGAAGTAAAAATTTTCCATTAGAGACAACTTGGTGATGAGGGGTTTATCAATACTGACGTAACTTGAGAGGTGTGCAAATTACAGAGGTCAAGATTTCAGTAAAGTTATCCATCTAGAAGTTCAGGATTGAAATTTGGTAGTGGTGAAAGAGGCGTCCTCGTGATAGAGGTGTCGGCCAAGGGAGGTCTCATTAGTTACCAAATTAGACTAATTTGGCATGTTACATTGAAAGTGAAGTTGTGTAGTACAGAAAGCATTTGAATTACCTGCATCGTGCTGGACTGTGTTTTTGTCATCAATTAGGGAGGCAAAAAAAACACAACACATTTTACAACTTGAATATTGATGATATGTTACCTCATACTTATCTTCGAATTTCCTGTCAGGAAAGTCACGTAACATTTCCTAGCGTACAAAAAATTCAACATGAACATAGAATTCTTATGAACTACTGTCGATGTAATCAGTATATTATAGAACTGCGATACAAAGTATAGGGTTCTAGTTCAGGTACAGATAATTCATTTATAAATGCGAACTTGGGGGGGGGGTCTAATATATTCCCATTAAAAAACAACTAATTGTACAAAGGGAACGTTCTGAAATGTAAAGCAAACGCCACTTAATATTTGGAAGCCATTTCTATTTCAAATTTCCTCGTTTTCCTTTTCCCCCAATTGTGCTCGCTTACAAGTACAGAGAAACACCACACTGCACTACATCACATTACATCACATCACATGGTAGAGCTAAGGAGGGTTTGAAACCCATATTGACAGTCAGCATTCGACTTTAAGCTCCGTAATAGCGCACAGCTACATGTATATGTATATTACTGTAAGAGTGAAGAGGAGCTCATTGTACTTGTCTTTTAAAAATCACCTGTTGCTATCCCACAATGGTAGAATGACTGTACAAACAGCATGTGTCACACAAATTCACCCTACCCACGTCACTCTCAATACTAGAGTAAACATATATGTAATTGTCTTGTACCTTTTCATTACATCTATGTAAGTGATACGTATTTACATAGTGAACACAATATACGGGAAACTTGAGTCGTTTGTAGAGCTGTTGCCAATCATATTCATTGCAACAATGACGGACAGAATCGTTTATGACTAAAAAGGTGTCTAAACGTTTCGAAGCTCCCCACGCTTGAGAATTATCACGTCTGCAAACAAATCCTAAAGGGTGTAACCTTTAAAATATACAGCTCCAGAAAGAAACAAGCCTGGCGGCGACAGTGTTCACAAGGTGATTCAGGGCTGGCACTCGGCGCCATTCCTCCAGACTTCAGAGGCCATGTAGGCCTACATGTGTTGGCATTGGCATTATACCTGATGGCGTATACATAACAACCAGTGATTAACAGTCCTATCCACGGAAGAGAGCACGTGAGACAGGCTATCTTATTATAACAAGATGACATTGTAAATGTCGTATGGTTCCCGATGTACAGGTACTTCTACATGTACATTGATAGAGATCAAGATACATTGATAGAGATCAGAAACATTGATAGAGATCAGGATAGATACACTGACAGAGATCAGGATACATTGATTGATGAATTACGATGAATCCCACAGAACTTGATCTCATGCCAATAACCAATCCCATGGTTGACCTTGACCTTGACCTGGCTATCTGATCATCAAGGCGATTGCATAATCGAAATAGGCATTCTCAATAACCTAAGTATGGCTGATATCATGCCTCTACCTCTACCACAGGCAGAGATATTAAAATTACCAAGTTTGACCTTGACCTTGACCTCTGATCATCAAGGTCATTGCATAATCGAAATGAGCATCCTCAGTAACCTAAGTATGGATGATATCATGCCTCTACCTCTACAACGTGCAGAGATATTCCAAATTATCAAGTTTGATACATCAAAATCTCATGATATCTCAATCACCCAGACACGTGAAGCTGAGAATTTTAACATAGTCATGTCATTGGATCCCGGCATTGGATAAGCAGGCATGAACTAAGGCTTGTTTCATGTTGATCAGTGGACAATATGGCAAGTTATCTCAAAATATCAAATTTATGATATCGGTATCACCATGACCCCAACATCTCAGATCAAAAGTAATCAGCTCATTCGATTCCTAGGGTATGAAAACCTAAGGGTAGAACTTGTTTCTGTTGCTCTAGGTGTTAAAGGACCTGAGTTATGCCATCAGATAAAAGCGTGACGGACAAAATATCAAGTCCGATATGGTGATTACATCATGATGGAGGCATCTGAGATCGAAAATGATTGGCTCATTGGCTTGGCCAGGTTGACAAACCTAGGGGTAGGATTTGTTTCCAAGGCTGTAGCTGTTCAAGGAGATGAGATATGAAGGTGTGACAGACCGGACACACACACACACACACACACAGACAGACAGACAGACACACACACAGACACCATGACCAAAAACAATATGGTTCCCGATCTTACTGATCGGGAACCATAATGACCGGTAGCCATGTTGGATATGTTATCAACCTGAGTTGACCTGTTATCTGCTATACCTTGCTATGTAATGACTGTTCACAGTTCGGGTGGGCCGGACTTTGTGCCCTATCTCCTCCTTAGTTAGGGCTTGAAGCCTATGAAGAGGGGCTTATGTGTACAGTACAATAGGAGGAGACTGCCATAACGGCATTTTGGTTTTAAATGAAGTGATTATTTGTATGAAAAAGAGATAAAATCAGTAGTGTGGTGAGCTGTGCTGCCATCTACAAGACAGCTACAAGACAGACAGTCTCAGAATGTCAGTGAGCTACCAGTGGCTGGTAAACAGATACACAGTAGGACTCATGTGAACGTATACCATGAATCTGGGTCATCTTGGCATTAGGGTGATTGAAGATGTGTAATAAACCAGACGTGATGCTGCTGTTTAGAAAGTCAAAACTGCTCCTCACTACTCATGGAATTGACGGTAAACGATTAACAAATGGATTCCTAGCCATTAAACTACCCCTCTCCAAACACACTCATTAATAAAGCAACAGACCCTCTACCACATGATATTCAAGGTATTCATGATATTGCATCTTCGGGACAAAAACAACGTTTTCGTTAACGTTTACGTTTATCGTTTGATTTCTAAACCTCCGTAATAACATTTTACGTACGAAAAAAAGATTCTACACTATCTGTATGGTTTGTTGATCTCCTATCTTTGTGCAGTCTACAGCAATCAAATTTGTGCGCGCTTGGATAGATGATATTTGCCACGAACAGAGATGTGTGTTAGCAGCAGGTGCCCGTATTGTGGATTTAGTGCACGCATAAATGTTGATGACGTCCAATAAGCCACACGTTGTTAGGTTGCCTCCGTTTCACCAATTACCTTTATTGCATTTTTTGCAGTTTTTCATCACGGCTGGGACAGTAATAACTGCGACGAATCTGATATATGGGCTGTAATTGAGCAAGTACTAAGCAATAACACAACATGAACTTGCCTATAAATAGATACATAAATAGATACGGGTTGAAATAGAGAGGCTGCGATGGATTTATTTCGGCGTTTATCCTTGGTCCTAATAGGCCAACCACTAATAGAGAGTTTCGCAAAGCCCCCGAATCTCCATGCAATAATGCGAACATCTATCTTTTGGGGGTTCTCTTCGTGGCAGCGAACAATGGGATTGGCGTTGGTGTTGACGTTTTGTGGGCCTTTCGAACACTCTCTTATATGAAAGTAGCCTCGTGTAAACTTAACACACACACACGCACAAGCCTACACACCAGAGATACATTTAGACAAAACTGGAAAATCTCGCTGATCTATTTTTGACGTAGATGACATGAAAGCTAAGAATGTATTATAACAAAGCAAAGAAAAATATAAAAGCGAATTAAACCTATAAAAACAGGGAAATTAACGTTTTTGAAAGTACGCGAGGGGCCTTTTTTATAAAGTGACCTTAAGCTAATGGTACCTTTATCCAAATGGAAAGTGCAGTGAAGTTAAAGGTGCCATTGGCTTAAAGTCACTTTATGAAATAGGCCCCTGAGTGATTCTTGCAAAGTTACGTTGCACAGCACAACACATGTATTTTGTGTGCCATTGTCTGTATTGTCTGGTCAAGTGCTTCTAATTCCCGTTCATATCTGATGTCAGTCGCTGGACCTCAGCGCGCTATCATAAAAAATGTCTTTGTGCTTCTTGTCTCGCTATCTCAACACAAGAATGATCACACGAAAGACAACAATTGTCTTCATTAAAAATAAAATGTTTCAACCTGTTTGTGCATTCTATTTCCTTAATGGTTCGCTCTGCAATTGAGGCCACGTGAGATGCTCTTTATCATTACCTGTTGGAGTAATGAAGCTATCAATTGTTTCACTGTAAACAGCCGATTTATCGATAAACCTGATTGCTTGGATCACCATCATGTGACAAACTTGGCAAAATGCCCAAATACAATGCATTTATCGTTTTAATGACGCACTGAACGAAGATTAGAATGATATTTTTAAGGTGATTTAAAAGATGACAAGGATCAATGAAGTAATTTAATTTTCGTGATTAATCCATAAATCATTGACATATTGTGATTAACTACAGGTTCAAATAAAGAAAGAATTAATCTGCAGGGATTGCCGGTGTAAAAGGGTTGGTAGTCCTACGAATGCAAGTCGGGGTTACAATAGACTGTCAGTGATATCAGCGGAAGGTTACTATATATTTGAATTAAAATTGTTTCTATACTCTTTTAACCCCTCTTTGAAAAATAAAACCGGGCTGAATATACAATATTTTTTGATACATGTATTGTAGTTCATGAAATTTGTTCATCTTGGCTTACTAGTTGAGTTTCTTTCCGTCCCAGGGTTAAGGCCTGTACACTGGCAAGACTCAAATTAACAACACCTTATTGGACCGAGTGTTGTCTAGTGTGTACAGGGGAAAAGAATGGGGATCCTAGCTACGATAGAGGGGAGCACACCGAAATCCGGTCCTATACAATGGACGCCTTCTGTGTGGGAAATTGATCAGGACCGGAATGTCAGTTTCATTTCAATAGTTTTAACCACCAGTGACACCTATTGAGGCAGTGGACTAGGGTCCCCATTATTATCTTGTTCAAATGTTGCAAAAGTTTCTTGGTCAGTGTATACAGGGTCAAAAGATCGTGTTGCTCAGGAATGTTGTTCAAATGATGGCAAAGATGTTGGCACTGTACACGCAGCTTTAGAGTTTGAGTGGAAAGGCGGTGACAGACTAGGGCGTACGCGACGCGGAGCGACGCGTTTTCTTTTGTGTTTTTGCGCTCCACTGCACATGGTGCTCAGTAGTGCCTGAAAACACAAAAGAAAACGCTTAGCTCCGCGCCGCGTCGCGCTAGTCTGTCACCGGCTTAAGAGTTGATAGAGAAAAGTGCTTACCTCACATTTATTCATTTTGTAAACAAGCAGTCAGATGATCTTGTCTGGTGATATGATTGATGACTGAACATGATCAAGACACACACCTTACTCATACATGAAGCTATAAAAATGCTAATCACCATATAGTTGTATTACATTGACACTGCAAATGTGACATATCCATATCTAAGCTGCAGCATGACATGGTACATAAATATTGCACAGTCCGTTGAGGTTAATTTACAAACTGTGTGCTGGTTCCATTGGGAAGTCATACCAAGCTTTCACACATCCACATCCTTTCGTACAGTTAGGTGAAATTAATTTAGGCTACTCTTTAAAGATTTACAATGGGAATATATTGTGTGTGAGGATGAGAGGATAGGGCATACTAGGACCACTGGTGTACATGATGAAACGGTCCATGGACCATGTGCTCACCTGGGTGAACGTACCAGAAGAACAAATGACAAATGTTAAATCGAAATGTTCCAGGGCAAGCAAGCCTTGAGAAATTCCAAGGTGTAAACATCTAGCTTGACAATTTATGAGTGCCAAAGTCCATTTTCCAAGATAGCTGCCTGGTAACAATTATTTGCATTCCATTGCAAACGATCACACAAAGTTAGAAGATATTAGAGAGTTTTCGCAAAGCCCCGAAATGCCAACACGAACGCCAAACCCATTGTTCGATGCCACGAAGAGAGCACCGAACAAAAGAATAGACGTTCGCGTTTCGGGGGCTTTGCGAAAACTCTATATTAGGTCAAATAGCCACGAAACGTGACACCAAAATGGCAAAATTTTGAACTTGACCTCTGTGGCCTTGAAAAGCAGGTCAAATCAAAAACCCTTTACATATGTCATTTATCCTCATTAGATGCACCTGTGATAACAATTTGGAGACAATTCAGTTAACTTTTCAGGAGTTAGTTGACTTTGAGCTTTGGTTTTGGCCACCTGGTGGCCAAGCCAAGAATCGAATCCGACCGAAACTTGGTGTCGTAGGTCACCTGACATAGCAGTATACATGTACCAAGTTTCAGGTCAATAGTCCAAGCAGTTACGAAACGTGCCACCAAATGACAAAATTTTGAACTTTGATCTGTGTGACCTTGAAAAGTAGGTCAAATCAAAAACACATTACATATTTCATGTATCCTCATTAGAAGCACCAATGATAAATATTTCGAGACGATCCAGTGAAGTGTTCCAACTGTGACGTCAGACCCGGTCGTCTTCTTGTGGGTGGAAAAAAGGCGAACAAAAGTGTGATTTATGTGGATGTTATCGCTCCTTACACACATTGAATGCTGCCGAACACAACTTGAAGGTGAACACAGCCCGGGGGATGCCTACTGTGAAAAATGAAAGAAAGTCGTCGACGGGTACTTTGCGTTACCGTGACGCTGCAAGGCAAGGGCGGTGACGTGTTTCGACTGTGACGTCAGACTCGCTCGTCTTGCTTTGGGTGGAAAAAGGCGAAGAAAAGTGTGATTTTTGCGGATGTTACATGTATCTCTCCTCACGCACATTAAATGCTACGATACACGTCTTCAAGGTGAACGCAATGCATACTGCGGAAAATGAAAGAAAGTCGTCGAGCGGTTTAGGAGGCGTTTGTGTAAATTACAGAAAACGCCTTAGACTAATATAACATAGATACTACCTTCTGCACCATCGTAGTAGCTCACCCCGGTGAGCTGAAAATGCAGACAAATGATTGTTATTTATGACATTTCAGAACATGATTTATCGAAACGTCCGGATGCAGAAGTAGGTGAGTGCGGAGGGGTCGATCTGCTTACCGTGATTTCAGTCACCTTCGAAGGCCTCACAGCAACACCTGTCACGATCATAATTATCAAATTCAGATGCAAGAAAACCATTAGTGTTTGTGTTGATCAAAAAGAGTGATAAATTCGCCTGGCATTTTATAGGAAATTAAGAGACAGACCTCATTTCCATGTAAAGACTCTGAATTTGCCATCGCAGGTGCATGTTGCATTTCTTTTGAGATCTACACAGATCTTAATGTGGCAATGATCATCTGTTTTGCACTTCATCAAAACGGATGGATGTCCTTTTCCATTTGGCATTGTGATAAATCTTTCAGGTGTTCTTCCATTCGAAATGAATGTAATGTACAGTACTAATTTACTCCAATCTAAACGTCAGAGAACGATTTTGTACCAGCATCGTAACTCTGACGTATGAAGGGCGCCGCCATATTGATCGAGACCGCACTACTTGCGCAAACCTTGGAAACGGATAGTGATGTACAACAAACATGGCGGCGCCCTGCTCATGTTGATGTTACATTGCAACGATTTCAATAAAATCGTTGCAGTATGCACAGTTAACCACTCAAACGTATTCATTGCTAAATAACTCATTTTGTGGAAACAAACGTCAGTTGCTGCTGCAACTTTCAGACCAGGCATATCCGTTTATGTCCGCGTACCACCACGGGGGGAGGGTGAAATAAGTCAACGAGCGCTGTAGTTGTCACCCAATCTTAAAGGAAAGAGATTACAATGATTATGTTTTGCAAGAGCAGTGAATTCCCACGCATTTATTCAAGGTTGAAGTAATTGATATGGCATGTATGGCCTTTAGCAGTAATGATAGCCCTTCTCGGCATATGAACAGGAAATGTCATGAATAACTTCATGAGGTTGTCTCCTATGGGATGAATCGACCGTCCAAGCTGCTCCTCTATCATCATCAGTTTCTGCCGACGATGGCCTTGAGTCGTGTTTTCGTGACAAAAGTTTGCAATGAAAGTATGGTATGTCACTAACCGTACTCATTACAACGTCTGTGGATAAGAAATTGCAATATGCAATCAAAATCACCATTACGTAAAGTACATACTACATGAAGATTTTCGATTTTACGCGTATTGGGTGGCAGTAGTAGGGAGTTTTCGCAAAGACCCCGAAACGCCAACGCGACCGCCAAACCCATTGTTCGCTGCCACGAAAAGAGCACCGAACAAAAGGATAGACGTTCGCGTTGGCGTTTCGGGGGCTTTGCGAAAACTCTATACTATTGTCCTACAATGGAAGGAATACAGTATCTCCAAATTTTAAAGTATCCAGTATCCAGTATCTCCAAATTTTCAGTTTGCCTACCGTATCTCCAAATTTCCTAAAATTGAGATACGCCACCATTAGTGCAACACTAATACACAATCATGAGACAGTGTTCAACTAAATTCAGGGTGTGCCATCTGCAGTATCTGCCAACCATGGGGTACAACAATCCAGTAACCAAAGCGGTGTGACGTCCTGTGCGTGTTGTCGCCATTAATGAATGGGGAGGAAGAAACTCGAGACTGCAACTAACACCCCGGGATGGCCACATCGCTGCCAGGGAGGGGAGGGGAGGGTGAACAAGCGCCCACGAGCACTGAACCCCATGCAACTGCCGGCCTCCCCGGCCTGTCCCACGACCTCCATACCAGCCCCACTCGTGGGCCACTACACTACCACCCCCTGATTCCAAAACCCAACTGAAGGTGCCTTCATGCTCACGTGCACATGACGTCACACCACTTCGGATAATCCAGTAACCAAAGCGGTGTGACGTCCTATGCGTGTTGTCGCCATTAAGGAATGGGGAGGAAGCAACCAGTACCTGCCATTTACTTGTATAGGCCTGCATTTGGTAATCTATGCACTTAGTGCAGTCTTCGGTTGTATACCAAAAAAGTTTCATTGCTGATACCACAGCACTCTGCCATTGTCGGGCAGCATGAAGTCGCCTCTCTCAGCGCGTTATACAAAAAACTAGAACTAGAACAATCATCATTATTTCTTGATACGTTTTTTTAGCATTTCTTAACTTGCATCCCCAGTTACCCTCTGCTCCAAGTAGAGTGGATTGAGCATGTGGACTCTTTCTACTGATCAAACATTAGATTGGAGGTGTTGACGTAAAATACTTCATTGGCTGATTATTCTTTTCATTGTAAAGTGGCGGAGTGCATAGGAATCGTCCAATTTTATCTTTGTAAGCAACACACTTGGTCGAAACAGACTTGTTGGGTAGGCAAACAACGCCGGCGGTCGTTGGCCGATTGTCTGAAATATAAGGCCATTATGACGGCATACACAATCACGTAGAAGACGACCGATTGCAAGATGGCCAAGTCAGTATTATTTTTGGATACTTCTAGCCAGAAGCACATGTCCCTATTTTTGGGCCCCATATTATTGTGCAATAATATTGATCGTGTATGGCCGACTTTAAAACATTACAACATAGCCATGAATGAAATTTAAAGAGCATCAATTAAAACATTGCATAAAAGATAGTATTTCATGTATACTTAATACATGTATCCGAACTCATTTTCTGTAACCAGATTTTAACCGATTAATAGCGCACTCGAATGCGATCGAACAACCATCGGAGTGTGTGTCTACAAAGCTTTCGTAACAAAGTGTCCTCGATTGAACTCTGTGCACCACGTCGCAAAACACGTTGACCTTGAATGATATAGCCATCAATTTCGTTTGTGGGCTAAAATGAAGTAGAATAAGACGAACATAAAATAGAATGGTGTTTAATTAAAACCAATGTTTCTGTGTTCACATCTACATTATCTCAAATAATTCCTTGTTAAAATCGCAAATTAGCAAGAAACCTTAATGAATATGCAGTTGCTGAATTTCTAATGTTTTGTTGCCACTAAAATTAATTCACTTGTAACCGTAATTTGACAGACTGAATGCATTCATTAAAAATTAATCATCGGGTAAATAGATTGCCCTTGGAAGAATTTACCGGTTGCATCTTCTAATAAGCTTGATGATCTTGATGCGCAGAAAATCTTGAATGCGACGATAAGGGATCCAAGATTTGCTGGCGAATACTTGGTTGTAACGATGCAGCAGCGATGATGAGTGAGTGCATGCAGAATTTCCTGTTGAAAGAATAAAAAACAAAGAGAGCATGACAAACCGTGATAAAGAACATTATATTATGCCTTGTTTAAATCACATTAAATTACGCGAGAAAAGTGTAAACGTGAACTCTATGGAACTGGAGCCTTACACGAGATAATGAGGAGATCAGTGGTGTAGTGGGAAGAGATTCCGGTTTATGGGTTCGACACTCGGTGGACGACCACTGTTTGATTTGGGCGCCACCGATGTTCTCCCCAGCCACCACAGACTAGGAGATATCGGTTCTGGTATGGTTGATATTGGGCGATCATCACTGGCGAGAAGATTCCACGCATCGCTGTAATTTTTGCCTTACGTAACGTTCAATGTTAGCGAGGAATCTATAGAGTTATTCTTCACACGGCTGCCGCTTCTAACACCCACTTCGACTATAATTTAACGGAAAGAATGCCGCTGATTTACTAGTCAGCACAACAACGTTTGATTGGAAAATACCGTAACACTCTAACCAACTAGCACACGCTACCGAGGGATCAGAGCGAGAATTTTGTCTCCAAATTGCAGATGTCGGAGGAAAGATCGTAAAAAGCACAGTTTGCTATGTTTCCTTCATTGTTCGGCATTTTCCCGAGTGAGAAATTCATTATTTTCGTCTATTTTCCTCGCCCCTAGAGACTGGCACAGACTGGCAATGGATATGGGCCCGAACCTTCTTGCACTGAATCTTGCGATGGAACTGTTTTCTTACATGTAGGCTACAACACTTGGTGCTTCATTTCTGCATTTTTTCCGTCGTTATACGATTGCTTTCTCTAGTTTCTTTGTTATTGTTCCGTCGTTGGTAGTGTCAGTGGTAGAAGCAAGAGCCAGCATTGGACATCCCAGGGTAGAGATATTGGAGAGAAGCCATGGAAGGCTATTTCTGGCGCACCGATGGGTTCAAGAATTCGTCGCGTTTTTTAAAGCGGTACACTATCAACGCTTCAGTATTCTTGCCCTGGCGAAGCATTGGGAATCCATACGGGTTGCGATAAGACTGGTGTCCTGTCCAACCCACACATAGCCAGCGGTAGCAACTAGTCTGGACTGATGTTATAGAGGTGTCAAATCGTGCACGTGTATCCTCTGTGTCAAGATATAAGTCCAGGTGAGTCAAAAAATGCCGCCATCCTTTTCATCACTTGAGGAGTTCGATACGCTGTGATACCATTACTAACGCTTCACCAAGTAAGGTACCATGAATCAACTCTTTCTTTTATGTGTATAGCAACAGTCTCCATGCCTAACAGATAACTTACATCATTCTAATAGGTAGATTCGAATAGTCTTGTCCAGCATGCATTGAAACGTCCGATCGGTGTGTACATTCGCGATCATAATCAACCTCATTGCCATGAATTAGCGCTGTGGTGTACGGTGTACATCGACCGTGTGTGTCAAGCTATGAACGAGGTTACCATAATGAGATGCACAACAGGGATGGCGTTCACGAAACTGGGATATTTTTCGGACCGGACTCGAGGACGCCTCCCGGAGGAAGCTTTGTTGAGGAAATTAAGTACCAACTACATGTAGATGTGAGATCACTCCAGTGAATCCATGATGAAGTGGTGTTGTCATTACAAGACAGCAAAGAAGCCCATCATTATTGATTCGTCTAGAACAATCTTTAGCTTCCAGCCACTTTAGCTATAACAGGCAATTGTAGATTGCCTCACGCCACAGCCTCTACCATCAGCAAATGACCTTACATTTGAATCGTGATAGTCTACATGTATCTTCTTAATGATCAGTGACCGCCTTGTGGAAAGAACAATAGTGTTGCTTTCCATGATGAATCCCAATAAATTCATGGGTATGCTATCAATGAGCCCCGTGACACTTGCCGATTCAACTCATAGTCTTATTACATTTAGCTGCCCCTTCTATGCTATGTCGGTCGGTTCATTTAAAGACACTTGGGATGAACGATCAGTCTCCAAATTGGATTATCCAAATAGTTATTTACTTCTAAGGTCGCTGTAAATCACTGAGTGTCTTGATTTGGAATTTGGCAGTCTATACACGTCCCAAGTGCACCTTTACAGGGCGCCTTTACCCTCTGATGACCAGGATATTAACCTAATATTATGTTTCCATCAGCGAGGTTGATGGCTCGATGACCCTACGAATATCGACTAGAAGTGATCATCATTTGGAGGACCCTGCCAATGAATGTCATCTCAAAGTGGCGATGTTTTAGGTTAATGTAATCCCAGGGTGTTTCCAAGATGGAAATTTGCCAGCAATGTTCCTCAGAGTTCTCAAGTGGCATTTCGACGACGCCCGAAAATGATGACGATAATTCTGAGATCTGTTGCCAGGAGTATATCGAATACCGATATTCTGATACACGAATGCAGCGATATAAATTTTATGGCGTGCAGTGCCAGCTACATAGATAAGATAAAGACAGGGGGTAATGTCCCTTGGGGGGGGGGGCAAACAGTAACAGATGAAAATTGACACGCAGGCAGTACATGTACAAACATTTACAAAATGTACATAATTCTGTAGACGGATCCTTTTCATTTTCATGATGGTGTTTATCATGTAACACGTCATGTGACTCTGTGTAATCACCATAATCTTCAGCCTATCAGATTTAATCAACGAATACTGAATAATGCTGCAGCTGGGAATAACCGAATGCCAGGAGTGCACCCAACTGATCCAGAACATCTTCTGCCCGTTAGTTTTAACAGAAACTGACAGAAAAAATGCAGAGTTCATTCTATTTACTCCAGCGATTTACTTGGGAATGATTGGAAGGAATTCAATAAAACGTTTACTGGCGATAAACCTGCATGACCTACAGTTGAAAACATCTACCTTCATAAGACAACACTCGCCGTTTGCAGACATTAGTTTAAAAAAGAGACATAAAATCTGGCGTTTGCCAAAACAGACGAGAATCGCATTTTCAGTTCATTTCCTACTCGTGTTTTTCACATTGAAAAACTATGGTAATTTACAAAGCATTGATGCATTTGTAAAATATCACATGCATTTAAACGCTCGTTACTTTTCAAACACTGCAAGTCTAATATAAGAGTGTTTTTTTAAAGTTATTTGTTATGAACTTGATTTTTTCGAAAAAATCTAGATTTTCGCTCATCTTTTCTTGGACCTACGGCTCTGGAGTTGAAATGAGAGTTCCGCGAGCAAAATCCAAGTTAGAAACGCGTAGTCTTTGAGCGCTGTAATAAACTTACTTTCCAGAGCAAAAACTTCGTTTTTTTACATAAATGGACAAACCGAATTTCCGAAATTTTCGTTGTGGTGTAGCCTAGTGGACTGGGCTAAAACTTTGATCACCAAACGGCTGGTTGTAACGTACAATGAAGCTGTAAGTGATGACGTCGCGTTCGCCTGGCCTAGTGTAGGACGGACCTCTGAGCGCTACACGACAGTTACATTTTTGGGAGATTTTTTTTGAAGGAACGTCTTTTCAGCCTGAATACTGTGCTGCAGGATCTCACAGCACAGGATGTATGTTCGATAGGCTAAGGGCACCTGCTACTTTACAACTCTCAGAACACAGCGTGGTCCAAGAGCATACCTGCTGCGAACAGATCTTCTAAAGCCAATCAACCGAAGCAAAACCAAGTTCTACACGCTTCATATTGTCTCCTGTTTCAACGATGTTCTTCAAGATGTTCTCAGTTTATCGCAGAATACTTGTGTTGAAACATGTTCAACTCGTTTCCCTGCACGCTGTAGCCTACTGTTTACGCAAAATGACCTTGGAACATATATCGTACCTGAATTCGTGGCGGCCTGCCGTTGAGTGACCGAATCGCACAAGGTGTAGGGCAATGGATGAAGGTTCGTTGTCTATTCAATGAAGATGACATGCAAAATTAATAGTGTAAGACATGGAGAATGATAGGCTTATTGGAGGGAAGATATATCGAATTTGCAGTTATACTGTCACAGATACAGGTGTGGCATTGGTGGGGACCAGCTTCCGTCCTGGTCACGTGGACTGGTGATCGTCGGCGTTGCTGGCTATACACAGCCTGCTGTTGATATCTTCGAATCGAAGTCCGCGAAATATCATGCAGGCCTACGGTCTGCTTGAAAGTGGCAATATGTTACGTTACGTTTGCCTCCGCTTATGCTAATGGACCTTAATTCGCCCTCCTGATCCTCCTCTGTACTGTCGCGTGCATGTGTAGATGTTTGGGGGACCCCGACAGGCCCATACCTCGCCTGCTGTACAATCTACAGTGGGCAAAGACCCAGTAATATCGGAATTCTAAGATACTCTCCTGAACCATTTACATGTAAAGCATAGCCGCGTCAAGGGACTCGGCTGAACATGGTGCCCCAAAAAAACAGCGTCACAGGGGAAAGGCTTTTCCTTGGTGTGTAACAAACCATGTTACAGTTGCTGTACAATTCGTCAAAGAATCGTTTTATGATGCACACGATGTACTATTTCCACTGCTTGTGAAACATGCTGCGCAGAGTTTCTTGGCGTTTTGGGTTCTGATACTTCATTCTAAATTCTAGAATGGTTGCTGTGGTGACTGGACCAATGTAAAATAGGTGTAGAAATTCCCCTCAAAACAATTTGAGGTGTCGAAAAAACTGCACAAGCAGTCTCTTTCAGATACATGTATTGCATCAGTTGCAACCAGTTCCCATGTTGGACCAAGATATGACATACATGTACAATGTAAAACATGTCCAATCAGGACTAAAAATGAAATGTTTTTTTTTTGTTTTGATTGCTACAGGCGTCCATGGGAGGCCGTAACGTACGAATAGATGGCTGCCCCATGAATTACGTCGATTTAATTCTCATGATTGTCCAGCTGGGTGTTCCCAAAGCCTTGAACGCAGGATGAAAGCGGCACTCTGATTGGCGGATCAAGAAAAGAAAATATTCTAGTCGACTGCCTCTGCAGGAGGCTGATTCATTTTTTACATTTTTCATCATATACAGTGTATACATGCATGTACGCCTTGAAGTTGGCAAAAATATGAAAAAAATGGACAGTTGTTGGGAGGCCTGCCGTTGAGAAAAGAACTTTGAAGGATCATATTCCATTGCGGAGATATCATCCGTGAGTATCAAGTGCTTCATTAAAGCAACCCGAAGCCACAATCCTGAGGTGAATTACCGCTCCGTTATCGGAGATCGGTCTCGTCGATAATTTAACCCACTCTAGGTGACTGTGCTAAGTATCGGCTCTCGAAGTGGTGAACTTGACTCTCAGAGCTCTGAGGCGAATTATTAGATGGAATCAGCTGTACATGTACTTAGTTCTCACACTTGCAAGGATGTCTGGCATTAGGATATGACCGTTACCATGACGACTGTTCCGTTCAAGCAACACTTTTTTGTCTAAAATTAATTTAGTCTACCTATAGGAAAAATGTAGCATCGCTTATTGGTTACAGCGAACATAACATGAGTTTTAAAAAAATATGTCGGCGGGGGGGGGGGGGCGNCAGAGGATGGCATAAGGGGTAAAAAATATAATGGCACCATAGGCAGTAAGGGTGGCCAAAAATCATGCTGAAGTCATGTAGAAAATCCCTGAATATTATGGGTTAGAATTGCAGCAATGGCTGGTGACGGACGGGTAGAGATGGTGCCGATTCCAAGACTTTGTCCCCTGGACATTCCTCCCCCTCCCGATATTTGTCTCTGGAATTTTGCCCGCCGGACATTTACCCTCGTAGGACATATTTGGCCCCCAGCACATGTCCCCCCAAACATCCACCCCTGACATGAGGCGGGCTGAATTTAAGCGGCTAAGCAGCTTTTTAGCCCCCAAAATCTCGGAAGTGAACATGAGAGGTCCTACGGGGGGTGCAAACGTCGAGGGGGGGGGGCAGAAATCATGGGCAATTGTCCGGAGGAAAAGTATCCTGATACCGCCCATGCAAAGTATGAATACAGCGAATACGGTTATGCAGAAGTCATGAACGATGAAGGCCTTATCAACACTATCCAGTAATCTCATTGCCACTTTCAACGTACATTGCCCACTCCGCTCTTTGTCTGATAAGAGGAGTTGGCATCTAGGCAATTCCACTGTCTTTGTAACAGGAACGGGGTCACACAGTCAGCAAGTCAGGACAATTTGGGGAATCCCTCTACAGTGCAAAAATAGAATTCCGGGTCACCAAAGGATTTCCCTGTCAAAATCATCTTGGAACCAACTTTTTGCCGGTTTTTATTTGCTATAAACACAGACTGATACCTGGGCTACACATCACATCACCATTCATTACTTGGATGTTGCCCAATCTGCAGAAGGAGTGTAACAAAGGTGCATCCTCTTCTCTCTTATTGTATAGATGTTGAACTGTTATCAGTGGTTTTTGATGAAGTAATCTACAAGTACGGATGTTTGGAATTGGAATCGAGTTTCTGGTCGGTTCTGACCACCTACCAAATGTTATGAGAGATTGGTATGGCGTTTAATAGCTTGTAGCATGCAGAACTGAAGAAATCGACCCCAGTTTCTAATCTATGATGCGTTATTTACAGTATGCAGTTTCATTAGGATCGCCCTGACATCTTTACCAGTCCCGAATGCCACTGTTATCGATACTTGGTCGGTAACAAGCTAATGGTAAAATTTAACCCAGGGTGTGTTTCAAAATTGGTCACCCGACGAAAATGGGGCAAAATTTAACTTTGAAATGATCACAAAGATTTGTGCCATTGATTTTCCAAAAATCAAATGTAGTATTTGATAATATGGACCTTTAACTATTAGTTTGGATCTATAGTGTACACTCATTCGAAGGAGGGTGTCAAAAAATATTCAGCTTACCAGCAAAATCTATCGTTCCGTCCGACACCAAAACTACTTTCTGCTGTCAGACTTTAAGGGGTTAATAGATCATTTAGTTTCCATAATTTAGAGCTCCATGATACCTAGATCTGACATGAATATTGTAGACTTTCAAGAAACAGCCTTTCACCAGTAGACAAAAGAATGGTGAGATTTTTCTCGTGTCGGACGGAACACTTTTTGAAACACCCCCTCTCCACTGCCAGACATTGAAATGCATTAAGCAGATCCAACAGCTCTGGAGTGAATTACAATTATTGCGACTTTGATTACCTTCATTTTCCCCAATGTACCATCTGGGGCATGCCCACATAAAACTGGTTGAGGGCATATGCCACGCTCTAGCGTTTCTCTTTTATCCCTATGAGTAATGTGTATCAATGCCATGTTGATGACGATCACTTTTACTGCTTCTTGGGCCAGCAAGAAGGCTGCTTTTTTCAATGCTAATCGCGAACCACTTTGTTAACATTGTATACGATAAGACTATTTCCTATTGTTTAGAGTAACTCCTGAAATTCTACCTTGGTAGATATAGCCAACATGGCCTGTAGGTCATCTGATAGATTGAGTCAGTTGTCAGGCCATTATTTCACAGGTGTAAACGGTTGAATTTCCCAAATATACGTCAAGCAAATGTAAACTCACAGGCAAACAACCTAATGTTACTGATGAGGTTGAACTAGGAGCCTTAACAGAAAAGACATGAATCTTAACACACATGTAGCCTACATGCTACTTTTCTTTTGCAGAGTTTTTTCTCGTGAATTTAATCAAATTCAAAGTGTTCTGGCCCAAAGGTTTTAATTTCAACAAGATGCGCGAGGTTTCACACCGTTACTTAACCGGAAAGTTTTATCCAAAAGCAGCTTGGCACGTCTTCTCAGATCAAGGAACCATAGGCCTGAAGTTCTCTTTCAGAGCTAAAAACATTTAAAAAGCCAGAAAAATACCTGAACTCTATCAACCAGGCATTCATTGGAAAGCTCTCACCGACTGCTTTAAATGTGACAAGATCTGGTAACGCTTCAAAATTTTGTACATTTTTCTGTTTGTGAAGAAATTCCCAGTGGCAGTGAAGCTGTTTAGGATTCGGCTCAGAAATGTGTTCTAAAGAATTCAATTCAATTTCAATACAGAGGGAACATAAAAGATATGACATTCTCTAGATTCACCGACCTAAGACCGCCACACGAAATTGGGACATGAAAACCCCAAACTTAGGAACCTGTCACAAATTACATGCTTGACGTTGCATAATGCCACACACGTACGTAAATGTACGCCATGCACGTGTACATCACTGTTAGTAAATCCGCGGATTCTGAATTGGCATATTAAGAAAATATCATCAAAATATTTACGTTTGAGTCCAGGGGTGGTAAATTACAGAGTCCAGGGCTATCATGCTTGACTCAGAAGCCTCAATTCTGATTTCATGCCCCCGACCTCCGAAGATGTCGTGGCGCGTGCGTCGGTGTCGTCGGCGGTGTCGGTGTCCGTTAACATTGGTTTCCGTCAATTACCTTGAGAACGCTTTGACCGATGAACCTGAATTTTTTTGTGAAGGTTGGTCTCTATGAGGGGACGGTTCCTTTCGATGACCAGCTCCGCCGCCCATCCAAGATGGCGGCTATGTTGGCCAACTTGAAATCGGTTTCCGTCAATTATCTTGAGAACGCTTTGTGCAATTAACCTGAATTTTTTGTGATGGTGGTTGTCTATGAGGGGAAGATTCCTTTCGCCCACCAGCTCCGCTGCCCATCCAAGATGGTGGCTATGGTGGCCATCTTGAAATTGGTTTCCGTCGGTTTCCGTCGATTTAACTTGAGAACGCTTTAATCAATCAACCTGAATTTTTTGGTCGGGGTTGGTCTCTATGAGGAGAAGGTTCCTTTCGATGACCAGCTCCGCCGCCCGTCCAAGATGCCGGCTATGGTCGCCATCTTGAAATCGGTTTCCGTCAATTAACTTGAGAACACTTTGCACAATCAACCTGATTTTTTTGTGACGGTTGGTAGGATGAGAGGAAGGTTCCTTTAGCCGACCAGCTCCGTGCCCATCCAACATGGTGGCTTTGGTGGCCATCTTTGACCGATCAACCTGGATGTTTTTGTGAGGGTTGGTCTCTATATGAGGGAAGGTTCCTTTCGATGACCAGCTCCGCCGCCCGTCCATGATGGCGGCTATGGTAGCCATCTCGAGATCAGTTTCCGTCAGTTAACTTGAAAACACTTTGACTGATCAACCTGATATTTTTTGTGAGGGTGTATCTCTAGGAGGAGTAGGTTCCTTTTGATGATCAATACCGCTGACCATCCAAGATGTCGACCATTTTTAATTCCATTTCTGCAGTTAACTTGAAAACACTGAGCGATCAATCTGAAATTTTGGTGAAGGTTTGTCCCTATGAGGGGAAGGTTACTGTCAACGGCAACCTCCACCGCACATCCAAGATGGCACCTACATACATATTAGTCATCAACCTGACATTTTTTGGACTGTTCGTCTCTGTGAGGGGAAGGTTCATTTTAATGACCAGCACACTGCTTCCCCCAAGTGTACCATCTGGGCCATGTCCACAAACAACATACCACTCGGGGGCATATGCCACGCTCTGCGTTGCTCTTGTTCAATATTATGACGTATTTCGTACACCGAGTATTTTGGTTTGAAATAAAACTGCTATTACCCTACTACATGTAAATTACGTATATGATGGGCCTTATATGACAGAGTAAAGCGGGCTTGTAGCAGCATTATTCGAAGACCTCTAGTCGTAACTTCCGTGTTTTACTGTGATCCAATATTTAGGTGAATATGGCCTCCAAGGGGCGTAACCAATTTGGGGCTATGCTTCGATTGAATATCCTTTAAACTGAGGTTACCGTTGTGTTGATGAAACGAACACAGCTGTTCGGAGCAAGAGTAATAAAGACGGACTTGTTAATCATCCTAAATTCTGTTTCTAAACAATGTTATCGTGGTGAAGTCGTTAGGGAGAGGGAATGGTCCTGCACGTCTGATGCGTTGTTCTAATCTTCTGAATGCCATAGGTACTTTCCAGCATATCTTGAACCACATCCTACGCCGTGTGGCAGTCGTGTATCTACTAACACTTGGCTCTAGTTCGTATGACACGAAAGATACTGAGCCTCGCACATTTCTAGACCATTTATCATTGTCTCACACATTGCTAGAACATATATCAGAATCATCTCATAAAATCTGTTACATTGAATTGTTTTTCTAACCATTAGGTTGTTCTTGATGCTATTATACATGGTACGTCCAAAAATAACATTGTTTTTTTCCGTTTATGATTTTTATGGTTTCCACAGTCAACTGGTCATGTGGGTTTATATCAATCTGAAGAGGTCGCCACCATCGTTCTTCGGCTAAGACCTCTGAAAACGGCTAAACACATCACAAGATTCTTATGCTCATCGATTTTACAAATTATTTTGATAAAGTAATCGTACCAAAAATTAAAATTTGTTCCAGTATTTGTAAAAAATACTACTAACATCCCATTGGGTATTCAATGTTTCATTAAGGAGCAAAGAACAAAGTCTTTCGAATCTCTCTGCAATTGCTTGTGCAAGGGTCAGAAATACACCCCCCTTGAACAACGCATTTGCACTGTGCAAAAGTAGTACCGATCTAGGCATTTCCAGAGTTTACTGTGGCAATGTTGAACTCTGGCATGTCTGGGTACGAGATTGGGTTTATATCCCTCGAACTGTTACTGCAGCCAAGCCATTATGCATGATCTCGCAAAAACTCTCCATGATCGTCGGTGATTTTTTGTCAAATTATCACAGTCTGGCGGTCGGTGGTTATATCCCATATCTTGACCACCATCAACAACTCAACGACGTCATACGTTCTTTTGTTAGCATCTCTTAACAAGATGCATTAGCTTATCTACGGAGAATACACGCTACGCATACTGCCTTTACAAGGCACGTGTCATGGTATCTTGGTGTAAGGAAAAAGGAACATGGCCGATTGAGGGCTTAATAGTTTAGGTCGATTACGATTTTCTGTATATTACTTACATGTACGTTTGGGAGGCCTGTCGAGTGCCAAATCGTGGACGTGTATCTTCTGTGTTAAGATATAAGGCTAACCCTAACAATAGCCTTTCCCATCAGCCAATCATTCTACTCCTTAGTGAGTAACAGGTGTTCTGATTGGTTCCCACGTTCTTGCACTGGACAGTGGTGTTGGATTAATATCCCCTCACCAATCATGACTGGCCGGCTGAAAACTCATATCAAGCTAACTTTTATGGAGGCCCTGTATACCCCTTTCTGTCGATATGTCAAATTAAGACATGCCATGAGGTACTGTGGACAACATGGTTTGAATAATGGTCGAACAATGAGCAATGTATGGGACTTCTCTTCAAATGTTATCCAATCGCTTCGTTGATATTACCCCGTCAGTATACCCCAATAACCACGTTAATAGCAATCCTTTCACAAGTGGTTGGAGGACAAGGCCGTCCAGGGCGGTGTCAACATCTTTGGTGTGATTGACAGCAATGTTTCAATGTTTCAAATGCAGTGCACATCATTTACCATTATTGTTGTGCATGTCGTGTGCATGTACATGTCCCTCATCCGTCACCTAAAGCAGATAGCCCTTGTTTCTATTCATCATTCTCATCCCCCGCCAACTCACAGTACATGTAATGTAATCCAGCCAACACGCAGAAATAATACTGCCCGATAACGAAGACTGGCAGATAACAATGAAACATTGTTCTTCCGAGACACAGTTGCCAACTTGGTACATGACGTCCATTCAGGTCAGTAATGGAAGCTATGTGGCTATTATACTGGAAATTGGGCATCCATGTTTAGTCACTTTTGCAAGACAACAGAGGATTCCGATCTGAAGTAACCAGCGGTTTGAAGACAACAGAGAGTTAAAGAATTCACCCTGGTAATGCTAACACCAAACATGTCAACGTTATTTGCAGCATCATCGCTGGGTGCATTGTAGCCAAAGATAAGGGAAGCAATTTCGACGGCACGTGACCTGTTGGTACGACCATCAGTATTTAATGGATTAGCTTCAAGGTTGTTTAATGATCCATTTGACGTACATGTATGCCCTGGCTCTTTAAATACATTTTTCAATAGTTTCGGGCTTTATTTGCTTGGATTAAATCGATTTATAGGTATAAGTAAATTACTAGATTGGAAATCGATTCGGTTTTGCATTTTGTGTCATTGCTGACCGGAAATCTGAGAGCGGTTTAAGTACCAAAAAAAAATAGGTTGGCTGGAAATCGAGTTCCCATTAAATTTCCTGTCATTATCAGTTGACGACCTTCCGTTTCATTGGCATACAGTACATCCACATGATGGACGAGATCAAAAAGATTACAGCCTGTTTTCCACATCCTGAGAAGGTTCCTAGCGCCCCATCCTTGCCCTGAGGCAATCAGAGGTTCTTAGCACTCGCTCCCTTTTTCACCGCACACCGCGACGTAGACAGCGAGAGCTAAGAACCGCTGATTGCCTCAGGATGGCTCTCCGGGTCCCGCAGCGGAACCGGTCGATACGACATGATCCATTCATCTTGGCGGACGCTTAATTATCATTTTGCATTCCGTATCTCTGCCACACAGGTCTCCATCTCCAATCACAATGGTCCCTTGGAAAATTTTACTTTGAAGTGATACTCACCATTGTTTTGCTGTATATCATAACCATTCGACTGCCAAAACCATTTTTGTCAAAAATGAAAATAACATTAGCTTGATAGGCACCTGCAGCCCAGTCACATTGGTATTCATTGAGAAGCTTCCAGCGAGTAGTTTCCAATGAGTACCTATGTGTGACGTGTTATCTGTAAGATTTCAGATTTAGGTAGGACGATTATTTTTGAAAGCCCCACTGGCGCCGAATGGGTGAATATCGTCCAGGGTGACCGTAAGGGCCGTATGCACCAAACGAAGATTATCTTGAACTCAGGTTGAGCCACAACTTTTCCATTGTCACGTTACGGCCTGGCAAACCTGAATAATTGAAAGGTTGTGGCTCAACCTGAGTTCAAGATAATCTTTGTTTGGTGCATACGGCCCTAAATGTCACCCAGGACAAAAGTGGGTGACCCTAAACATCCCCCATAACAAGGCTGGGTGACGTTTAGACCCGAAACATCACCCAGTTTGACAATCGCGTCATTTTAGAACCTGCGTCCGAGGTTGGCGATCGACAGTGGAACGTCTGTCAGGTAGCGATCGCGAAATCATGGAAATGAACAAACGTGACTTTGACGTTTTTGCATCATAAAATCCGAATAAGAAATGGATATGATACAGCAATATGCATCTTCATCGTCTGATGAGGAAGACCAAGGGCGCATATTTAAGTGTAAAGTCGGTGGGTCGCACTCGGAGGAAATTTTGGGGAAATCGTTGCCTGGCATTGAGCTTGTCAAGAACAAGCGTACGATGAAGCCAATTGTTACTGTGGTCCCGGCTGTGGAACGGTCTGCTGCAGAAGTGCGTCGTGCAGTCGAGGTGGTAAAGCCATTGTACAAAGAACTCGTTTTCAGCTACACGAACAGCGTACCACTTACCTCGGTCGCAGGTTTTAAAATGGCGCGATTTTCAAACTAGGTGACGTTTAGGGTCTAAATGTCACCCAGCCCTGTTCTGGGGACGTTTAGGGTCACCCAGTTTTGTCTTTGGTGACATTTAGGGTCACCCAGGATGACATTCACCCATTCGGTGCTAGTGGCAGCGAACTGATTAGTAAATCGTATGGAATATGACGCAATAAAGCGAGTCGATGGACCGGAAAATACGACCAAACCCAAAGGATACGATCACCTTGGATGTCAAATGGTAGATTGAATACCGATCAGTCATTTAAGGCATAATGGCACCGACCGGTCCGAAATCATTAGCCTTGTGGCTTCACTCGTACCTCACCACTGATCCGTCGAAAGAAATTGTCACATCATGACATGGAAAAATTACCTTATCGGAGCGTTTGATTGATGAGATAATCTGTTTACAGCCGCGGACGATTTTTCACACCAATTCCCGATACCTACATCATCTTTTGCATCAGAAACCGTTATCGCTGACCTTTCGCCTGTTCGTGTGTCAACCACACAAAAACCCAAACACTTTGTTTTTTGACCGTAACATCATTGCTTCGATGAGGTGTATGATGTCATCACGATCAATTTGGCACATTTCTTTTCGCAGACGGAGGCATGTGCATGTAATTTACTTTAAAGCCATCACAATCCCCGAAGCCACCGGCGATCGTCAGGCACGAATTCGGCTTTGATATTGATAACGTCTTTTTACTGTAATTTGCAAGTGAATAGTAGTATCTGTGTGTTTTTAAACACACTGAATTATCGCGTGTTCATATGTTAAAAAAAGAGAGGAAATAAAATTTTAATTTAGCCATAATAAGGTACGAATTTATCAATCGTCGTTGTGGTCCAATCAGCGCTGGCATTTCATACCGCTTCGGCATTGTGTGTGTTATGAAGTTGGATAGAACGAGAGTTCTGATTGGTCCAAAACGATGGTTCGAACCAAAATGGCAATTGAATCAGAACTACCGATTAATTATGTCGAAATATCGAATTTTATAGTCGTTGGTTGCATTTTTCCCACTTTGGTAACTTAATCTTATATATAATAATATATACATTTATTTGCTGTAATGTTTGATTGAAATTTTGATTGAAACGGACAAGTTTTTCTATTTCTATTGACTGAAATAGCTCGTAGATCAACTGCTGCTTCGGGGATTGTATGGCTTTAAGAGCTACCAGCAAAATCGAAATCAGGTTTGAGCTGATAAACGGGTGGCCGAATCGGCGGACCAAAACTCGTAAAACCAGCGATAGATTTAGAGGGAACTCAGTATTCTAAATGTACCACCACCATTTACATCGACCTGTTCGGTCCTGAATTACCCTACTGACGAATTGGTGTGTCAATATTGTCAAAGCTATTGGATAAGCAGTTTACATTTGGTAGCAAAATCACGATGAACGCCGGGTATGCGTGGAATCGAAAAGTTGAAAATGTCGATTTCGTGTTTGGTCACAGATGGAAATTGACAAAATGCTGCCTCTTTGATGCCTCCTCCCCAGTCCAGAAAATAATTGAGACACTTTTGTAGATGGAAATTTCGACGGCAGTCAGGTTGAAGTAATCAAAATTGGCGTCAAGGCTACCGCGAAACGAAGCCGCTCGCAGGAAAGTGAGAAACCAAGTAATCGATGGACGTATTCCAGGTGAAGTGATCCGTTATGATAAGAATCATTCCAAGCGATGTAGTATTTCGGTTTTCTGATGGTACATGACTGGAGGCGTGTTGGTTACGCCAGGGACGTTGTACACATCGTTGACACTCTCTAAACGATCTAAAAAAACAGCGCCTCTAGTTCTTAATTTACCCAGTTAATCAAGTCCCCATTTGATACAGAAGCGCAAATAGTCCATTAAAAGAAGCTTTGTGAAATACGAGCTCTTTCAGAGAAGCAATACTTTGTCAAGAACGATTTGGTTGTCAAGAGTCGGCGTACAGCGTCCATCGATTTTTAAGGCTGCGGGTCGATTATCGGATGAAAAAAAATTCTCAGAACGTCGACTGAGATTGCTCCCATTCAGTGACTTGATAAGTTTGTAAATGACCATTCTGCCAGCGCTTTCCCTCTTTGGCGAAAATTGTAGTTCCGGTAGCCTACTCAGGTGTAGGATGCAGTTGGAAGGTGTGTTATGATCAGATGGCAAGAAAGAGTTTGTAAGCAGGGCAAAGTACATTGTGGGCAATGTGTAACAATTCAGTAAATCCAGTCATCCGGGTTTTTCGAATACCCCATTGTATCGGGGTGAAACTGTTAGGTATGGGGTCATATAAATAAAGACTAGTAAATGATTTTGTTTCAACTTTGCAATACAAATGCAGCATTTGCTAGTCTTTATGACCCATTGGCCGTCTGAACCTGAAGTAATCGGGGCGGTCTTAAAAAGGCCAGTAGAGGGCAGCTTCCAATAGGTATACATGTATGTATTTTGATATGCCTGTTCTACCAAATAGATGGTATGAGGATGTACGACATTGACATACATTGCAAGTTAGTATAAAATGTACGAAATGGCAACATTTGGGCTCAAAGTCATTGTTTCGTAGTGGGTGGCGCCACCTGTGATATAGTTGCTGAACTAAGTAGCTTGACAGCAAGCTGCCCTTAGGGTGCCTTTAATGGTCGCTCCCTCTCTTACCGCTTACTAGTTTTGTGCGGTGACGATCGGATGGGAGAGAGCGCTAAGAACCTCTGCTATTCTCAGGATAGTCGTCTCGTCCTTTTCAGCGCTACTTCCAATATTTCTCGAGATCCGTCTGCCCCAGACAATTAACGATAATAGACCGTTCTTCCCGAGTTTATCGGCCTAATATCCGTCTCTCTTAGACGGCTTTCTAGACACCTCAAAATCTTGAGCAGGTACAGTACGTTCTGCTGCCTCTGTTTCCGAGATACTAGTAATCCAAATGACCAGCGATACATACCAGCCAAGGGAGTAAGAAATTAAAGAAAATAAGAAGTGGGAAATTTTGGCAATTTGCGCGAATTTTTCAATTTCTCCAAATTGGGGTAAATTTTTTTCCCATTTTGAGAAATATCGCCAGAAAAATCAAACAAAATGTCATGTCATTTTAAGAACATTTCTCAAAATGCGAAAAAAATTCTATCCCATTTGAGAAATTGGAAATTTCGCGCAAAGTGCCAGAATTTCCCACTTCTTATTTTCCGGTTTATTTCTTACTCCCTTATACGTAGTTATTCCGTGTGCGTTCCCTCCTATTTTTTTTCTACGACGGCATAATATATACGTACATTAAGCACTAAATGTACTAATAAACCGTTTTGGCTAGTCATTGCAATCATGTCCGTATCTCACACCCTCGAAGCGGACTGCTCGCAAATTAAATGACTGATGGGCTCGTGGTGGTGTCGGACGATCCATCATTTAACCCATAACACAAAGGCATCAAACGGGACAACTGAGGTCACATTTGATGATGTGTAGCAAATTACATCGATCAGACATGAAGAGAATTGATGAAAGTCTCATTTGTGCGGCTACAGAGTTTGTCGTGTTGATTGCGCCGCATTTTGACCAAAGCAGGTGGTCACGTTGGCTATTTCATTCCCGGCTCTTCACGTCCCTCCCATGGGACAGTAAGCCGTGGTGCCTTTTACCTTGTTTTTTTGCAAGGGCAAGTAAAAGACCCCATCCAAGTGACGAACACGAGTAGCTTGCGGTCTGGTGGTCTCCTCCGAACTTACCAGGGCCAATAACGCTATGGCTTCGGCCCTGACGTTGGCTGGGTTTATCCTTTACTAAGGTAGCCTTCGGGTTACAGCGTTTTCACCTGTCCATGAGAACATCGATTCGAAGATACGAATAGCTTGCTGTGTGGTCAGCAGGCCGACCATCACCAACAAGAGAAGCTGGACCTCGGCAGTATAGTGAGGTTTCGCAAATCTGACGAAACACGAAGTACGAAATACATGTACGAAAGTCAACTTCACTTCCACAGGGCCTAATGTATTTCTGGAGATGGTTGGTACCACAAATGTCCCTGATGCCAGTGGAAACGAAAGATAAATTTCAAAGTTTAATATAGGCACCGTAACTCTATAGGTCTAACGTCATACGCCAAAATACACTCTTGCAGCAGGCGATGTTTGTAGTACCAACCATCTCCTGAAATACATTACGTCATGGAAATTAAGTCCAATTTCGTATTTCGTACTTCTTATTTCGTCAGATTTGCGAAACCTCACTATTGTCAGACCCCTGTGGTGTAATCTCACTCGGTGTCCTTCGTCGATCACCTCGCTGACTTCGGTTGTGGTGGAAGGCGTTGGTAGTGCGTGACCTTAAAAATCTCATCGAGTTTTTACAGATAGAAACTGATGTTTGATAACGAGTTACCCATGTTTGTAATTTCTCTGGTGCACCCGGTGTATTGGAAGAGTTGGGAGATATTTCGAGGCGTCATACATGTATTCATGTCATGCGTAATTGCTTTCAAAAGTGGACGGCTTGCATCCTAGTGCTTATAGTGTTTGACTGAATAAATCAAAAGGGAACACAAGGTTAGACAGCAAACAGATGTAGCCGTGCAAATAACACACTTTATCGCTTCCTCGTCGCCACTGAAGTGTCCTTCATCAAGTGAACTGGCAAGCGAATTGCGGAATATTAGAATTTGTCTTTGGCAGTTAGTAAACTGTGTAACATTAAATAACGTTCCTGCGAATGATTCAAAAAGTAACATAAGGGTTTGGGACACTTCTCTTATTCTTAGCGTGAGTGTATTTTAGTTTATGACATCTACTAGATTGCTGAAAGAACACTCAATCTCGAGAAGGGAGCAAGTATATTACCATTTCGCTCAAAAACGTAGCTTTACTAGTTTTACTTGACAAAGATGATGATGCTCCCAGTTTGAAATTGTCTGGTTTAGAAATACCGAATCTTTTGTTGAGGTTTTCCATTAAGTTTAATTTTTTTCACAGCACCTTTCAACATCGTAATGGGACATGACGGAATCGTCAAGCCGAACGTGATCGGAATAAAAACGGGAGGATAAAACACACCCTGAGTGTGTTAGTCTGTCTAATCGTGTTTTTTTAATTTTTTGTCGTTCATGTTTACAGAAGATAGACATTTTCTGCGCAATAAGCTTGCCAATTACAAGATTGTTTTAATCAGTCACCACTTCAAAATGTTCAGTTCAAACAGTTCAGTCTGCCTCACAGAAAACTGTACTCGACAATATCGAAACAACGTCGTTCATCTCAAACGACTCAAATGTTTTGCGGATGTCATGCCAATACTGCGGGCTTTTTAAATTTTGGTTCTAGGTACATCTGATCTCCTTTTCTGTTCAGGCCTTGCTACGACTTCCAGAAATTTCATACATTTCGTGGGTTGTCTAGAGTCTGTTCGGCCACTCTTACATACATTTTTCTCTCGTCAATTGGTACTTGGCCCAAATCATCCGTAACCTGAAGAATGTGCATTGCATTCTCCATTAACTGTTCACATAGGCGTTCATTTTCTGATTTTGATTTTGAATGGAAAATGAGGAGTGAAAAATGAAAAGCGAGTACCGGTAGTTCATTTCTATGTAACAGCAGCCCAAGGAAACGTTACGGAGATGACTGACTGTTACGCACTTCTGTAGCCACATTACCAGATGGAGAGATAACCTGTAACCAATGGAGAGATCAGCGGCAGTGCAGCTCTTAAAGGGAGACTCCACTCATTCTAAACTTTTGAATTTTTTATCAATCCATGTAGACTATTGGCAATAGTATTGCCATGAGCTGTGATGTCACTAATGTCAATAGGCTGACGACCTTTGTAGTGAATTAGCTAATACTGTGACTGCCTATATGCCTATTGGTTGTGTCTTCATAAATATGCATTGAGCACTCATGACATCACGAGTGCTGTGCAATGATCCCTTTGTGATCCAATTGGCAACTCCCTTGCTCGTGCGCTCTGCAGGTTGCCACCGCGTCGTTGCTCCAAGTAGTTCGACGTGTCATCTGTATGTGTAAGAGGTCCAACACTGAGACATAATCCAACAGAACATAAATCAAATTAACGACAACAGGGCTATCTATCAAACACTTAAGATTAATAAATGAAGTTTTTCTCTCGTTGCAGGTGTTTTAGACCGAGATGAATCATTACTGCAAGAGGTGTTGGCAAATCGAAGCATATCAGCCAACATAGAACTGGTGCCTCTAGAAATGCCAGCTAAAGACCCGAAAGATGAATATAAACGTCTGAAAGATGGTTAGTAGAACTTCAGTTACTCCAACGTGATTGCTACTGGTAATCAATACATGGAGTTCTAAAGCTAGGAATGAACTGCAGATTTTCTGCTTTGCGACTTGCTTTGCAACCTGCTACCTGCGATTTAATACGACCGCAAGGAACTGATACCGGTCGTGGGCCTGAAATTGATCACATCTTCGCCATTGGTGGAAATCACGTCCAGCTGGTCCACTATGGCGATCGAGTGCGCAGTTGCAAAGCAAGTTGCAAAGCAAAATCAGGTTGAAAATCACAGGTGGGTTTCCCGCTTAAAACGTGTTGGCTTTCGCCGTCGATGATTTTGATGAATATAAAGTGCTCTCCACCATTTGTCTCGTGGGAGTAAGCTCCCAGAGAGCAAACTTTGAAGTGAAATCTCCAAGAATGTACTAGATGTCTGACATAAATCATCATTGTCTTCAGCCCTGTCTCGAGAGTCATCAACATATATACTGTCAGTGTTTTCTCTCAACTGGAGAAGCCCCTTAAGTATTGTTTAGTGGCAGGTGTCTCGGATGTTGGGATGGTGGTAGAACAAATCTTGACGATAGCATACTTATTGGTAGTCTCGCTTGGCCAGACGCTACGGGCTCACCCCTTCGGTAAGTCACACTCCGCGTCTGGCTCTTTTAGAAATTAGCAGTCGTGAAGGCGGCGTGGTGGCAGCACGGGTCCTTGCGTTTTTCCTGGAAGTAAGTTTCGCGGAATTATGAGTGAGAAAGCGTGGTGATTGGCTGGAGCCCAGTGGAGTGCCATCTAGTGGTGTTAACGGCTTTTGAGCCCCAAAAGTGCCAGTGTATGGGAGATAGGGACGTCGGATACACACTGGGGCCGAGTGTAACTTATTGGATACATTTCTTTGTCCGCCATTTTATTTTACGCTCAATTCAAGTCACGACAATTGACGACTGACAGGCTATTGCTCCACCTGGCACGTCTTGATTGTACAGCAAAGGACTGACAGCAAAGCTTTAATTCCTTAGGTAAATACTGGGGGCTCTTATGCAGAGAAGAATTTCTTTTTGGAAGACGTACATGTACAGAATTATGTCATGTGTACCTTTAAATTACGAATTAGTGGTAATTTGTAACTTAAAGGAATGTACGTTTAATGTGCAAATTAAAGGACTACATGTACACTGAATGTCACGAAGTGCCTGTCGGGTGGAAAGTAGCCTACATGACTAGTTCTCTAACTTTGACTAAAGACGATAAAAATCATAATTCTGTTTTGAATGTGGCAGTAATCAAACGTTGAAATTTGCCTCTTGTATCAATACTTCGATTCCTAACTGCTATCAAGCCGTACTTCGCTTTGAAATTAATGACAAACGATTAGAAAATGCAGAAATGTCAACGTTAATTTGAAAGATGTCGTCTGCAAAAATTGCATCGTTCAAAAGCTCATGAAAGTATTCAATAAATTTGGCTAAATCTCGATGAGATCTCGGATTTGCTTTTTGCATCCACTCCAGGCTTATGAATACTCTGGGTCGAATCAACCAATCTGAACCCATACTCTAGCTGATGACGAAGGCCAATTTTTAAAGTCTGTCGGTCGCGAGATCTTTCCCTTGACTGTGAAGTTCGTTCAGTCGGTTTTTTTCAGAAGGTTCAACAGAAAAACACTCTTTTCCCCCAACACGACCCTTGTGCAAACTAACGACTTATGACAAACGAGCCAATGAAGTGGTTTATGGGTATACACCAGGCCTGCTGGGTATTGGCGACCTCTGAGAAACTGGCCAGTTAATCCCGCGCAATTTGGATGAAATATCGCAATCAGATGAGTTCTGTGACCCCTGGATACTTTGTTCGAAGGGATGATTAATCCCCTTGGGCTGGGGATATTTGCTACTAAGTCTGCAGGCAATAAAGAAGACATTTTATTAAGGCAAAAAGACGTTTATGCGGATGCTATCAAAGCTAAACCCGGCTGCATGTTGGTAGAAATGAGAGCCGAAAAACGTCTCACTGTCATGTCCTGGTGTAAGACTGGGAGCTATCAGATATAAATCGCGAAAAGAAGGCAATAGTTTTGTAAATGACCTTCCTGTTTCATGGTTTGGCATAATTGTGAGTCTGTTCTGGATGTGTGATTGCCCCGATGCTCACTACTAAGCAATTTATTAAAAGATGTAGATTGCAAAGATTATGGGTCGTATTTTAGAACGTTCCTTCAGATTAAGGTCAACCTTAAGTGTATTGTAAAACCATTCAGAACAATAGATTTTTGGTGGACCTTAATGTTAAGGAACGTTCTAAAATACGGCCCTATGTTTGTGGTGGAGCAAGGAAAAGCAAAGGTCGATATTGTTTTAAGAACAAACCACAAAGTTAATAATATTTTAAATAATATTAGGGAAAGGAAATTTCGGTCAATATTCCGTTTGATGAAACCACTGCTGGTCATGTTGTTGGGGAAGTCATCAGGACAGGCTAAGGTCATCACTTCATTGGTCAGGATCGAACGACATGAATACTAGACCCAAGGGCCTGAATGCCGCCTAGCGACAAAGTAGCGAAGCTACTTCTGACACGGGTTGCCGTATCAAATCTCGACCTCGACAGAGATTTTTCGGCTGGGAAGTACGTATTTCTCACGGGCGAGTTTAGACAGTTCAAACCACTGATTATCTTGCTGTCGAAGTCAGGACAGGCTAAGGACGGGTCATCATTCCACAACTACTTGCTGGACGACATTGAACCTGGGTATATTTCTGTTATACCCAGGACGACATTAACCGATTCGGCCTCACTAACCCCTGGCATCAGCTTTCGATTTAACGCATTTGATTGGTTGACGGAAACCGTCAAATATACCCAAGAACATACCCAAAGAAATTTTCAAAATATTTTGGATCAAACCAGAAGGTTATCTATATCCAGGTTTGATGATTTTTTTGTAAAAAGAATTTTAAAAAGCACAAGTAAGTATTTCAAATTGATTAGTTGTATTCGTGCAGTGGCGGGAAACAGTCACTGGGCAGTTGCGAGAACAGTGACGGGGCAGTGGCGGGAACAGCAATGACGG
>NMRB01000612.1:0-27696 GCA_002633025.1 Notospermus geniculatus
AACCCGACTTCTATTTCATATTCTTTACGAATGACGAAATATCAAAAGCTAAATTCTTGGGGGTTTATATTCGGATATGTTTCACTATGCTGCCATGCTACCCCTCAGAGCATGGCAAACTTCTGTAGCAACATCGACAACCACAGCCTACGAAATACAACACTGTCTCTCTCTTTCTCCCTCTCTCATTCTGTATTTCTCTCTCTTTCTTCCTCTCTCACTCTTGCTATGTTACTACCAACAGAATGTCTCCCCCATAGCTGTCTCTTATATTTCTTCAGAAGTTTAAGTCATTTCCATAGCTGTCTCTTATATTTTTTAGAAGTTTAAGTCATTTCCTATAGATTCTGTACCACTGCAAGTGATCATTAAGGGGTTAAAGAACAGGTGTCACACCAATATGAATAATAATAACATCTAGCCTGTGACACCTGGCTTTATTTCCAATCTATCATCAAATACAAAAAACTGTTGTATCCTATCGTAATAATCAAATAAGTTTTCGATTGCCATCTCTACGATTATTGAAAGTCCAGAATCAGGTTTGTCATGTCAGGCATCATCAGGCTCTCATTGCATGACGTGGTTGACTTTTATTTACCATCTAGGTCTGCCTTCAGGGCCCATATTCATTAAACCTTGCTAGCTTAGTTGGTTGCTAATTGTGTACATTGCCTGCACAAACTGGGCATTTTAGCAAGTAACTAAGCCTAGCAAGTATTTATGAATATGGGCCCTGGCTGTTAAGATGTAGGCCTACTGGTCGTGCTGTCCTTACTATGAAGTAGTGATCAGCAGCCCTTTGATCATGAAACAACACCTGGGCCCATATTCATAAAACCTTGCTAGGCTTCGTCACTTGCTAAAGTGCTCAGATTGTACAGGCCAATGTGCACAACTAGCAACCAACTATGCTAGCAACCAACTAAGCTTTACACTTCTGGTAGCTCGACTTGAAAGTGCCAGCCTGATGAAGACCCCGGTTGAAAATTTGCTAAGATTCTGGAAATTGACTTCCTATTTATCATCATTTTGTGTGTCAATTTTTGTGCTTTCTCTTTCTTTGGACAACTAAGCTAGCAAGGTTTTATGAATATCAGCATAGTGGGCCAACTACTATGACTACTGTTTCTTCATGAATTTCTTCCAAGTTTCGTTTGCATGATCCCCTTCATAAGAAGTTTTACAGAACATAGGCAGCAGAGCTACTTCTTTTCAGAAGTGCAGAATGATCAAACACGTTAGTAAGTGATCACTGAGAAGGAATGTACAACCAGAGCTTTTCTTTCAATCTCGAAAGCTTCAATGGTGATGATGTATATGGGATATCCCAATCAATGACACCCCTTGGAAGAGGAATTTGGTCAAAAATCTCTAGAGATATTGGCTGGTATTTATAAAAGTTAACAAATTCTTTTACTTAAGATTTGCACAGCAGTATCCAATGTAAATGTACTACAAAACTTGAAGTAAAAGCATTTGCTGGTTTTTATGAATATCATCCAATCTTTGGTTAATTACATTCTTTGAGCAGGATACTGGCTGGTTTTCACAAAAGTTAGCAAATGCTTTTACTTCAGATTTGCATAGCGAGGTCCAATGTAAATGTACCAGAAAACTTGAAGTAAAAGCATTTGCTGGCTTTTATGAATATCAGCCAGTCTCTGGCTGATAACATTCTTTGAGCACGATCTGTGAATCATGGGTAATGAAAGGACCAATTTATAAAGGGCCAAGGGAGGATTTTTAAAAAAAATATGCTTTACGTTGAAGAAGAGTGTGATTGTTCCTGACAGTACCTCTCTTGCAACAGAGTGAGATTTCAGTCCATTTGATGTGAATAGTGACTATAATAATTTGATAGGCCTAGGCCTACATGTCTTTCTGATATCTCATTATCATGTGTCTTGATAGAAATCAAGGAAGTGTGTACCATATCCCCAAATTCTCATTTTCTCTTATTCAATGATGATGGTATCTGCTGCTATCCGCGAAGGAAGACATTGCTAATCTCCAACCAGGCCAGTTGTAGTTGGCGTTTGTGTAATGTACCTTAGCAACGTATGATTCTCTTTTGAGAATATCTGGCCCCGATGCCCCTTTACTAAAGCTCATACATCAGATAATTTGAGAAAACCTTTTGATATCAGGCAGATCCAATGGATTATTTTTAACTGTGTCACACCTTGAATATTCCATTGATGGATTCACAAACACATTACCATCTGCCAGTGTTTAATTTACGACTTTGGCAGGTGAAAATGGTGGCACATTTGAAATACCAACTGTACATCAGCTCGCAGGAACGAATGTCGAATAACTCACTCTGGCACAAGAAATCTGCCCATTTGACCCTTCTTTGCTCCCCTTTCAAGCTACATATCACAACAATGCCGAGGGAAATAAAAACTAGTCACAACCCTGTTCAGACTCAGGATTTTACAGCCCGTTTTCATGGCCGGTTCGCAATTTCATGGATGCCAACCTTCGGCGGCCATTTTGGTAGTCAAATGGAAATAACCTACAGATTTCAATTTACGACAGCAATTTCGTCCCTTGATATGGGTAATTACCCAGATATTAATGTTAGTCACATTTGTAAACAAACCCACGTGGGATTTGTGTACAGGGAGTGAAGCAATACATCGGGTAGATGAACATTGCAGATGGTGACAAATTTGACCTTGGAGGACTTATCTACTGAGTTGCAGTGGAGAACTACCTCGAAAATTGCAAGTTTACTAGTCCCTAAGCTAATTTTCTCCTCTCCAACGGTGGATTGAATGCAACCAGGCATGTTGCAACTGATCTATTGCCCAAAGCATTTGATTGTTGCTATCAATAGTATACCTACCGACAATGGACATCCAGGGGTAGAGGTGTGCTGGGGTAGCTCCATTCGGGGTTGGGAACCCTTGGTCCGGTTTTTCAGCGCTGTGAGGGCCGACTAAGTCTTGTGAAAGTCCTTGCAAGTCGGCCAGTTTCATAAGATCACTCGTATCGTTCTGGTCTATATTACAGCCGTACATATTATTCTGGTACTGCTGGTTCACCGAATTCTGCATCTCCCTTCTTGGCTGCATCACGGTGTAGCTGAGGTTGGTTGCATCCTGCGAAAACTGATGCAGCTTCAGGGGGTTGGGGATGCAGGAATCTCCCATCCCATACCCATGTGGCAGAGTGCTTGCTTCGCTGTAATACGTTTGCCTGTTTGGTAAATCCCCATTTCGTTGAAGTTGTAAACTCGGCGAAAAATACGTATTCATTTCTAAAAATCCCACACTATAGAATAACTATAAAAAGCAGACTCGCGAGTCGAGTCCAAAGTTTATGATATATATGATAGCTAAATAATTGTCTTATTACACTGGAGTCGTTAATTCCTGACATAAAACTAAGGTGAACCATGCCGACCTCAGTATGATAGCGTGTACAGTACACAACATCATTTACATTGCCACATAGATGCAAAAATGTAACACTGCGCAGGAAAATATAGTCCCTTGTTTTGAATGCAAGAACTTACCCAGAAAATTGAAAATTTCTGATATGACAGGTAGAGATGAATAAAAATTCAAATGGATATGACCAAAAATATAAAGATATGTAAAATTGTGCGTTTTTTAAGGTATCCCTGATATAAATACAGTTTCTAGTGCAGTCATTCCGCGACATATTTTCCTCAGCTCCGCCTTCTTGACACGAAGATTAATGGCCGACAACAAAACAAAATGTCCGCCAGAGGAAGCTATGTGGGATTCAACCTACTTCACCGTGGGTTCGTGATGGCAGACTAATAAAATAATAAAATTGGCTGGGAGAATATCCACGGGTCAGTCTGCATCATACCCTTTTATAAAAGACACATTATGCATTATACATTATACGTAATATCTTACACAATACTATAGTTTTAAAAGTACAAAGCATAAAAACAGCAATAAACAAAGAGGCTCATAATATGTCTTATTAGATACTCATTCTATTTTAATATCCGTTGGTGCTAATTGCAAATTGTCAATGTAATTGTCTTACATAAAGCACAATGTCATTTTTTTTCTAGTAAATGTTAATATAAGGTTGCTATTGTAAACCGTGTCTATTTTATTGTCTACCATGTCCGAAAAAAGACTGCCGTTTTTTAGTAGGTCTGTAGTTCTTTCTGCACCCAAACGATTTGGTAGAGGATTTCGAATGTTTTTGTGGGATTTTTCGATATATGAATGCTCTGTGTCCCGTTGAAACACCTTCGCTTACACCTGTTCTATCACCTGGAGAATAAATTCGTGATTTTTACCTTGAAATTGCCAGCCAAAGGAGGCAGAATTTCAACAGTACAGCGACCCTCTGATCTCGAAAAGTTGATGTGCACTTTTCTATAAACCCAATGGACGGAATTGACTGATATTTTGGAAAGTGGAATCCAACCACACAAGTCATGTTTTCATAAACCAACGACGTACTTTTTCAACAAATTCTTCAGAGAGTAGGATTGAAATTTTCGTCATCAACAACCTCTATGTACTTCAGGATATCAATCGAATTCTACGAACTTGTCCTTGGGAACAAGAAATACGAGGAACATTTGGAATCTCAATCAACTTGGTTTAAGTGCCACTTTCCTCATCAACAAGCCTTTCCAGATTAGAAGAAGTATACTCTAGAATATTTAGTTCTTTCGTAGGAAGTCCTTTGATGTTCTTTGACGGATTTCTACCACATTTACTGCTTTTTCAGTTCATCATATTCCCAGTCAGTCGTTGACCAGCGTTTTTGAAATGCCTAGCAAAACCTGCATCAGAATATAGCAGTTCGCGTCCTTTTTTGTATTTGTATTACATTTTTCCGTCAGGGTCGAAGCCATAGCATTATTGGCCCTGATGAGTACGGAAGAGGCCATCTCAAGCTACTCGTGTTCCTCACTTGGATGGGGTCTTTTACTTGCCCTTGCAAAGAAACAAGGTACAAGGCACCACGGCTTACTGTCCCATGCGACGGACGTGAAGAGCCGAGAATGAAATTTCGTCCTTTTCCTGACCTATTGCAATGACGCACCGAAAACATGCTTATTTTTTTCAAACTAAACTGTGATAATACTTCTGCAAACCTTCTCATGGTTTGATATCTGGCTGAGATTTCTTCGAGTCTTCTGCACACATTTTGTGTTGACGAACGAGAAACTTAAGGGACTCGAAATCTCGAAATTTTGACGCAAAAAATCTGACTAACTGCACACAAAATTGAGAAAATAAGTCTCGGGGCTCCTCGGGAAGCATCAGAAGAAGGGCCTCCGAGCCTTATTTTCTCAATTTTGTGTGCAGTTAGTCAGATTTTTTGCGTCAAAAATTCGAGATTTCTAGCCACTTTTCATAACCCTTAAGTTCCTACATGGACTGATGTTTGTGAATACAAAATATTCTAAATTACTTTAGCAATTGGAAATGGAACTCTGCCATGTGGCAGTTAACTGTAAAAAAGTTCGTATGTCAGTACTAACTCATTTGTAACCAAATTAAAGAGTGATGATGATTTTAAGATATTTCCATTTTACAACATACGCGGCGTCTGGATATTTATGAAGTTGACTGCTATTTAATTCATTAAAATGCAATTACATTGTAGAAAGCTGGAAAATTCATTCACATTTTTATGTCCTCGTGTGGATCATCAGTTTGAATTGATATTGATATCAAGCCTAGACCGAACTGCATTTTTTTGACGTGAACCCCCAATTAAACATCTCTATCACTCACCTACCGATTGAATTCTTCAGGCCACGTTTTGCACCCGATCGATCCGATCCATATACGAGAAGACTGTAAAGAAATCTTCATATTTTTTATCTTCAAATGTTGATGTTACCTGGTCCCTTCTGTTGAAAATATCAAGACTGCACTGTCTGATTTGAACGCCAATTAAACATTTCGATCATTCACCTACACCGGTGGACAAAAATATTAGGACAGTGGCCAATTTGAAGTTTGATGTAAGTTTCTGCCTGTTAAGAATCAGAAGAACCAAAGAAAGAGAAAGCACAAAAATTGACACACAAAATGATGATAAACAGGAAGTCAATTTCCAGAATCTTAGCAAATTTTCGACCCCAACCGGGGTCTTCTTCAGGCTGGCACTTTCAAGTCGAGCTACCAGAAGTACTTCTGGTAGCTCGACTTGAAAGTGCCAGCCTGAAGAAGACCCCGGTTGGGGTCGAAAATTTGCTAAGATTTAAGAATCAGAAGAAGATGAAATGTTTTGGCTTGAATAAAGTCTAGAACACATTTTTAACTTTCATATCTGCACTTCCAATATGGACTCTTGTTAATTTCAAGTGACATGACAAGTCACATGTCTTGTTATGACATAACTGGTCAGACATGTTATCTTACACAAGTAACACAAGTGTATCACCAACCATGAGTAATTAAAAGCTTTATTCTTAAGAAAAAATGAAGAAAAGAACGAAGAAAAACGAGTATTTGCTTACAAATGGCTTTGATGAACAAGGACGAGAATTGCCTTATTGTCATTAGCCTCATTGCATAATTGCCACTGGTGTAATTCACTGAAATTGTAGCAAGGGGAAAGAAGGACCCTTCCCACAATATATGAACACAAGTTGAGTTCATTACATTCATTAACAGGCAGAAACTTACACCAAACTTCAAATTGGCCACTGTCCTAATATTTTTGTCCACCGGTGTACAAATTGATATTCTTCAGGCATCTCTGGCACTTAAAACTGCTTCTCTAAACCACAAGGTTGACGACTGAATGCAGGTGCCCTTCTTAAAACTTGTAGTAAAATCGATCCCTATAGCATCAATGCCTTGCCTTGGATTGACTGCCAAATTTCATCATTTCATCACACTTTATTGAAGGATAGTTTTGCACTCTTCAAAATGTCTGTGGAATGGAGTAAGCTTTGAGAATAGCAGTGATTTCTGCACAATATCCCTAAAAACGCAGGCATCTCTGGCACTTAAACTGCTTCCCTAAACCACAAGGCTGAAGACTGATGCAGGTGCCATTCTTAAAACTTGTAAAATCGACTTCTATCATGTCTATATCATCAATGGATCATATGAATAAAGACTAGCAAATGCTTTTACTTGAATTTTGCAATACAAATGCACTATGCAATGCTGTACAAATCTGAAGTAAAAGCATTTGCTTGTCTTTATTCATATGACCCATTGGGCCGAATTTATAAAACGTAGCAAAAGCTTACAAGCCAAAGCCTCAAGGCGAAGCTTTTGCTTGTCAAGGAGAAGCACAAGCCGAAGAATTTGCTCACAAACATATTCATAATCAATTGCTTTACCTTATGACCTTTTCTCATAAAGCCATGCAAGATTTTCTATCTGATGAAGCCAATGCTCGCAAGACAAAGCTTCTGCTAATTCTTATAGGATGTTGCTTGTTCTACATGTATGAAGCAAAAGCGAAACTTTATAAATACCTCTTCAAGAAAAAGCCCAGAAAAAGCAAATGCTAGTTTTTATGAATTCGGCCCAATGTCTTGCCTTGGATTGACTGCCAAATTTCATCACACTTTATTGAAGGATAGTTTCGCACTCTTCAAAATGTCTAAGGAATGGAGTAAGCTTTGTGAATAGCAGTGATTTCTGCACAATATCCCTAAAAACTACTAAAGAATTGTTAAAACACAATACATGTACTTTCAGAACCATTGGATTTTATATGGTCCCAGTTTACTTGTATTCCTTTTTTAGGGATTTTAATAGGGATTTCACTAAGTTCACGATGAGAAACTAGGATCCAGTTATGCAATTCTTCCGCTGAGGTGTGTCTGATAGGGGCAGCTTTGGAAGGTTCTGCTAGGCTCTACTAGGTTCTGCCTTTTTGGGGCAGACATGTAACAGCATTTGAAGAACCTTAAGTGTCACCTGTGATGTAAACGGGACATATCGACTTTTATCCATGCACCGAATGACCTTTTGCTCGACATTCTAGGCCTTTGTTGCCTTAGTTGTATCAGGAGGCACGGTACACCGTCCGATAATATTTCATCCTGGTTATCGATAATTTGTATTGATTTGGTATTGTAATATCATAAATGAACTGTTCCGAATTCTGTTGTCTCCATGATATATAGGAATTGAGAGTGGAAATTGTTACACTTTTCACTAAAGTTCAGCTCCCCTGGTGATTAAAAGTACGAGAGAAACATTAACTTCGATACTAACAATCAAAAAATAAATAGCATTATCTGAAAAGAGTAACAATATATTGCTCATACACCTGTTACTTTTCTATAAAATGAAATACGTATAAATAAAAACCATTTGCACTAGTGACCGTGAGCAGATGTCTCGAATAGCAAACATGGCGGCCATTCAACCTCGTCCCAATGCTAATGAGCTGTATAGATCTTCTGGTAATTCACCTAGATGTATTTCAACAGTCCTTTGATGTAGGCCCTTTTTCGATCGGGAAATGCCAACCAATTATTTATTAAGAATGTAATGTATTAGGAATTATTGGCGACAGTTCTAAAAGGCATTTCTGGCATTCTTCTAGATGTATCACATTGGCATACTGATGATGCTGTCTAAAGCGTACAAGATCAATATTATTGCGCAATATGGAGCCCATAATAGGGGCATGTGTTTCTGGCATGATGGGTGGAAGAAAGATTGGCAATAATATTGCCCATTTTGGTCCTCATATTGTGCAATAGTATTGAACGATGGGCGGCTTAAGATTGGCATGGATTACAAAAATTCATCCCTCGTTCTGCTTTGCCTTTTTTGCAATATTATTATTATTATTTTACAAAATTTATATACATGTAGCGCCTTAATCAATATAAAATCGCTCTAAGGTGCTTTACATAAAATGAAAGACAAAATAGTAATACATTGCAATAAATGATTTAAGAGTTGAAATAATAATTTCTAAAAAGACACGTTTTCAAACGCTTTTTAAAAATGGCCAGGGACGGACTTGATTTAACATGGGTAGGAACTGGTGCTACTTGTATGGGGTGAATATAGGCCTACTCCTCGTTACACGATCCCTTGTTGCTCATAATTTTTTTATCGATCGAGCAAAAAAACCATTAAAGGAGGAATTCCTGATCAATAATTGATTTTATCTTTGTGGGTTGGGCAATTATCAAGATTTTGTGGGTTTGGCAATTCATTATCAAGATTATTTGAACTTTTGTGAAAAGTTAAAGAAAAACAGGCCAATGAGAAAACAAAGGATTATTGCCTCGGTTCGAATATATTACTTACTAAATATAATATACACTGTTAGATATATACACTGTTAAATATAATATACACTGTTACACTGTTAGAAAAGACAGAAGAATTTAACAGAATTTTCTGGCAGCAGAGTTTCAAGCACTTTCTGTGAAATTACAGTAGCCGTTTTTTAGTTAAAGGCATTGCATCTGAACCAATGACCTGCGTTTTATGTTACACCTAGGAGGGACCTTCCAAACAAAGGGTCATGGGCAATGACATAATATTCATTTGACCCTGAATCCTTTCTGTAAATTTACAGAAAGTGCTTGAAACTCTGCTGCACAGACTATTCTGTAAAATCTTCTGTTTTTTCTAACAGTGTTAAAACAGTGTTCCCTGCCATTTTTAAGAACCAGAAATATTTTTTGTAAAATTGAATGAAGAAATTAATCAATATAGATGTTGCCAAGAATAGAAAATTGAAGTACATCGTTAAGCCTATTGATCAGTCACACGATAGTTGCATGGATTTGTCTAGTTCTAAATATAATTTGTTGATCAGGGAAAATAATAAACTTGTACAATATACCGAAATGATATGAAAAATTGCCTATTAAAAACACGTAGTTTTCTCTTGATCAGTCAAGCAACATGCAGTTGCATGCATTTGCTTGATTTATCTAACTAGAAAAAAATAACTGAACAATATGGAATGAAAAATCAGAAATATTATTTATCCCCGAACACTATTCATGCATTTCACCCACTTTTTAATTTTTAGTGGGGTAACTAGTGCAAATCAATAATTTTATTCGTGTGAAGGTAATTATTTGCAAATGTTGCAGCCTTCCAAACAAATCTCCAATATGGTACTAATACTTACAAAACGAAATTATTAATATGGTTGTAATAAATTATTACATCATTAAATGATGCTAAGACTGTGGAAGTCTTAGCAACGGCGTATAAATTTTATACGCCGTTGCTAAGACTTCCACAGTCCGCATGACAAATGTTACATTTTGGCAAACAAATATATTGCGCTTGTAAAGGAATATATTTTTCTGACAAAGCGTCCAACATGGCACATACCCAATTTAAAAGAAATTGTGGGGAATTTGCATCTAAAATTGGCGCATGGTGTTCCCAGATTTTCATCATCTAATAAATGTTACATATTGACAAAAATGTAGTTTTTTATGTGATGTATCGTTCTTCTCTGATTCATTTTTCTTGTTACATTTTTAATATCGTTTCGTTCCGTAGGGTACTTTTCAAAACGTTCATTCTGCCCCAGATGACGATATCTATGGCGTTCAACTTTTGAAAGATAGGCTAGAGGTGTATGCACAAATTTGAAAAATAACAGAGTTGGGTTATATTAGCAGGATTTCCTAGAGGTACCTTCGTTCGTAAGACATGAACTTTCGTTTGCAAGGACAACAGCCTCAACTTTTTATACTCTTTCAAAAGAGAACCCTATCATTGATACTTAATTGTAGACAATAAATATGTGAGTGAGCCTTGTGAATTTTGATACTTAATTGTGGACAAAAAATATGTGAGTGAGCCTTGTGAATTTTGATACTTAATTGTAGACGAAAAATATGTGAGTGAGCCTTGTGAATTTTGATACTTAATTGTAGACAAAAAATATGTGAGTGAGCCTTGTGAATTTTGATACTTAATTGTAGGCAAAAAATATGTGAGTGAGCCTTGTGAATTTTGATACTTAATTGTAGACAAAAAATATGTGAGTGAGCCTTGTGAATTTTTATACTTAATTGTAGACAAAAAATATGTGAGTGAGGCTTGTGAATTTTCACTGTCTTGATGCTGAAAGTCATAAGGCTGATTCCTCGTCATCATTCGGCAAATTGGTTTTAAGAAATAAATTATTCCCACTTTTTTATTGTTTATCGTGGGAACCCAAAGGAATTTTCTGCAAATGCAAGCGATAGTCACCATCATTATTTAACTAACGGTTATTTATTGGAACCTGGTCCAGGAGTATGTGTACAGCGGGTGATATGAATAAACGCTGGCAAATTCCTGTACTTCAGGGCCCATATTCACAAAACATTGCCAGCTTAGTTGGTGGCTAGTTGTGTACATTGGCCTGTACAAACTGGCCACTTTAGCAAAGTGACTATATAAGGGCCGATGTAATAGACGTTTGCTAAGCTAACCATTGATTCCACCAAAAATAGATAGGCATGCGAAAAGTGCCAACTAAATTTTCACCAAAAAGCCCTGTTTGGATGGATACATGTAGCTTAGAAAACGGGGCTTTTTGGTGAAAAATTTTGTTGTACATTTTTCGCACGCCTATCTATTTTTGGTGGAACCAATGGTTAGCTTAGCAAACGTCTATTAAATCGGCCCTAAGCCGACCAAGGTTTTATGAATGTAGGCCCAGACTTATACAGCTCAGCCAAGTGGATTTGTATTGCATATTTATACATGTACTAGTCTTTTATTCATACATGTATGACCCATTATTTGAAGCACGTTATGTCAGCTGTGATGTAAACGGGACTTTTGGCTGTCGATCCACCGAGAGCCCTTTGTCTACTTCGAAATTCCTATTCCTTAAATGCTTTTCGTTGGAAAATTACAGCAACAGTAAATCTGCAGTAAGCGATTCCCCCCTCCGTTACGGTCGAATCAGAACAACCATCCTACGTTTCCATGCAATAATTTCGACTGCTTTCCTCATCACCCCAAGCACCAAATCATGTCTCTTCCGTTATAATTAATCACGTCCCATCACAAAACGTTTAATCATATTGGATGCCGGATCATCGGGGTGTCTTCTATGGCTTGGGAGTGCGTTGGGTTCAGCGTTGAAGTTAGTTCTGGGAGTCGAATTACTAATAATAATTCGCTTGCATGACTTGAAACGATGTGATGGGTTGTGAATATTAATAATTGAGAAATTATGATTGACAATAATCATGTTTGCTGGACAAGCTGAAAAACACGGGAAACAATTTAACCCCCTAACTGATACAACTGCGGAAAAGGGAGTAAGAAATAAAAGTGGAGAAAGTGGGAAATTTTGGAGTTTTGCGCGAATTTTTCAATTTCTCAAATTGGGAGAAAATATTTTCCCATTTAGAGACATTTTCCTAAAATGACATGACATTTTGTCTGATTTTTCGGGCGATATTTCTCAAAATGGGAAAAAGTTACTCCCAATTCGAGAAATTGATAAATTCGTGCAAAATGCGAAAATTTCCCACTTCTTATTTTCCACTTTCATTTTTTGCTCCCTTGGAAGAAAAACGACAAATATGAACGTATTCAAGCAGAATTTTAAGTATTTAGGCGTATTGGTACAATAGTGAGGTTTCGCAAACCTGACGAAACGCAAAGTAGAAAGACGAAATTGGATTCATTTCTGCATTTCCGTAATCTAATGTACATTTGTATTTCAGGAGATGGTTGGTACCATAGATATCCCCTGCTGCAAGAGTATCTTTTAGCGTATGACGTAAGACCGATAGAGTTACAGTGCATATTGTACTTTGAAATTTATCTTTCGTTTCCACTTCGTAGTTACGAAGTGGAAATTTAAAAATTCAAGATGCGCCATAACTCTCTCGGTCTTACGTGATATACTAAAAGACGCACTGGCAGCAGGGACATTTGTGGTACCAACCATCTCCTGAAATACATTAGGCCTGGAAATGAAGTGTATTTCGTATTTCGTACTTCGTGTTTCGTCAGTCAGATTTGCGAAACCTCACTAATCGCCGTTCTTGGACACCGAACCTTCAAACACATAATTTTCCGGGTGTAAGGATTACAGAAATCATGAAATTTTGATGCCAGAATATTTTTAGTTCTTGAGTGGTAACAAGCTAACAGATTTCATTAATCTCAACCTCTTTTCGGATCGGTTTATTTGAGAAACGATTTCGAAACCGGTCATTTTACCAAAGTTGACTGAAGTATACAGTGGTGTGCAATTAGAACATTTGGCAAATCTTAAGAAACGGATGTTTTATTTGGCCCCAGAGCTTGGATTTCACTTTCCTGCCATTGCAAACGGTAAAGGCAAAGGTACTGAGATTGTTTCACCTACGAATTTATCAATCCAGTCCTTTTTTTACATTTTACTCTAATATTTAGTTAGGCCCCCCCCCCTTGGCAGCAGTCACAGCAGCGCATCTTTCTGTAATGTGTCTACATGTATGTATTTTCTAAGAGTTTCAACCCCAGTGTTGTTCCACGCTCTCAGAAGCTCATTCCAGAGAGGTTCCTTAGAGTTATTTCAACATTTCCAAAATGCAGTATGTTCCCAAGAAATTGACAAAGGTATCATGCAGGTGTCTCTGGAACATTCATTATGCAATATCAGTATGGTTGAAGGTTCCATTAATGAAAGAAACGATGGTTTCATGGCTACATTGGGGTCATTTCATTGAAATAATACTTCGTTTTCCAGTTCATTGCAAGTGTTCTAATATCTTTGCACACTACTGTATACCGCTGAGGAAGTTGTGTTTCTGCTTCGAACTTGGACCTTTCCCAGTGACAACGTGGACGGAGTAGACCCTGAAAACCGTAACCAGCGACTCTGCTTGGGAGGGAAAATGTTGGAAGCCTAGACATTCTGTTGAAGAAAGGTCCTATCATAATCAAGGACGACGTGATGTGCAGCCAGAATGATTTACGTCGAGGAAACGACTACGTTTCATTTCCTTATTTCTTTATTTTTTTGACGATTCCCACGGTCCATCAGGAAATTAACAATCGTTCTGTCACGTTTGTTTGTTGGTGAGGATTTTCAGCGCACAAATGACGCCAGGACTCAGCTTAATGCAAATCTAAAGGGAAGGAAATTGTTCAGTTCTGACTGTGATACTAGAAAATATGAAAACTGGCTTTTTTCTCTGTGAGGTCTTATTCGTTGTGTGCATTGGACTCTCGGCTTTGCAAAGAGTGACTTTGGAATTAAAATCTAGTAAACGGACTCTTCTTGCCTTTCACAAGGAAAGAGAAAGTACAAAAATTGACACACAAAATGATGATAAACAGTAAGTCAATTTCCAGAATCTTACCAAATTTTTGACCCCAACCGGGGTCTTCTTCAGGCTGGCACTTTCAAGTCGAACTACCAGGCACTTTCATGTCGAGCTACTTCTGCTAGCTCGACTTGAAAGTGCCAGCCTGAAGAAGACCCCGGTTGGGGTCGAAAATTTGCTAAGATTCTGGAAATTGACTTCCTTCTTGCCTTTCACAGGGTGATTTTGAGATAATAGCGATCTTGAAAACGTACTACGTCTTCCAGAGCCGATTGTGTAATAGCAGTGATCTTGTAGATGACTCCTTGGCTTTGCTAGAGTGACTTGGAGATGGTAGGCCTACTGATCTCTTGAATCGACTCCTTGCTTTTACACAGTGATTTGAAATAACAGTTGTCTTGTAAAAGAATCCGAGGGTGACTTTCACTGTTAGAAATTTGTGTAATAATTTTACAGAAATTGCCTGCTGCAGAGTTTCCGGAACTTCTGTCAATTTACACATGGTGTGATTTATGTTTTTCTGTATTAGTTGGACTCAACTGGACTGTCCAGAATGATGCTTTCTGAGAGCAGTATGAAAATATAATTTGGTCCGCCTCCAGTCAAGTCTCTGTTAACATTTCTTTAAGTCTGTAGTTTTACAGATCACGTCCTGAAACTCTGCTGCAGGAATTTTCTGGAAAATCCTCTGTTATTTCTAACTTTCTAACTCTTCTTAATTAGTTTTGTACTAATTACAGACACTCTTTTATTGATTAGGTCTAGCAACCAATTCTTGGGGCTTGGCCTCTATTCATTCCTCAATTGCTGACTCCTCCTGTTTGCACAGGGTATTTCAGATCTACATTTGGGATTCAGCTCAGTCTTTTCTGAAATCTAGTGTGGAAAAGTGCCAGCCTGAAGAAGACGCCGGTTGGGGTCGAAAATTTGCTAAGTCCTGGAAGTTGACTTCTTGATATTTACCACTTTGTGTGTCAATTTTTGTGCTTTCTTCTTTGGATTTGGGTCTGTTATTTCTAACAGTGTTGATATAAAATGATCTTGTAAACGGCATCTTGGCTTGGCAAAGGGTGACTTTGATGGTGTAAATGGACTCATGACTTCGAAAGAGTGCTTCGAAGTGAGTGATGAAAACAGCCGTCTGTGCGTTGTAGAGAATGATTGGCGAATAACCTTCATTTCAGTCAGCAAAATGAAATGTTTGTGTCTGTAGCTAAATGAGTATGAAGGCAAAAATTGGACACTGCCAATATTTTGAAAACAAATAAAGTTTTGGAAAATCTATATGTATAGCCAGCACTTTGAACTCTCTTCACCGGTGAGTAAAGGGGCTGTTCATTTTCGTCACTTGAGGAATCTGAGTTGTGATCCTTGGGAAAACGGAAAAAGCTATATGTATGCACTTGCAAACTGCAGGGATTATTTGTTGTGCTGTACAGAATAATCGTTGCATATTATAGCACCTTCGTAGCTTTCCCCATTTTCTCAAGGATCACAACTCAGATTCCTCAATTGACGAAAATTAACAGCCCCTTTCAAAGGGTGCCAGTAACTGGCGCTTCACATGAGATTATTTATCATGTCCGTGAATTATACTTTGTGATTGAGAATTGTTCTCAATGTCGATGATATATAGGAAGTCAACTTCCAAAATTTCGCAAATTTTCGACCCCAAACGGGGTCTTCCTCAGGCACTTTTCAGTATGGAGCTCCATACTGAAAAGTGCCTGAGGAAGACCCCGGTTGGCGTCAAAAATTTGCGAAATTTTGGAAGTTGACTTCCTACATATCATCATTTTGTGTGTCGACTTTTGTGCTCTCTCTTTCTTTGGTTCTCAATGTCGATGGTTATTTTATCTGCTTCGTTAAAGCCCCAGTCACATATCCACTCCGGGGCCCGTACGGCGAGTAAAAAGAGACATTTTAGCCAATTTCTACGGTGCCCAGTTTGATCCAGTGTAATTTCCGCTGATCTAGTGAGGCGATTTCGGCATAATTCATCTTAGATCCGAGTTTCAGTCTCTGAAATCCACAGCAAGCCCCTGGGTGGGGAAAATCGTACGGGGCCCGGTGCATTTGTGACCTAGGCTTTAGTGTGTAAACAATCAAACGTTGGCTTAGGTTCTAAATACTGTTGAATTGTTTCTGATGTAGGGCTGGATTCCAATTGCCAAACTTGATATAAAAGACTGAAACAAACCAAAAAGATATAATTAGTTCTTGTTCTTCTTTAAACTAGGTCAGAGATTTGTAGCGTCCATGACATAAGCCGAATTCAAAATGGCGGTGGTTTAATAACTCCCACGTTTTATGATATAAATCTAAAATGGTATCCTTGGAGACTAGAAAATTGCCTGAAATGCTGGTAAATTGACAAGCATTCCCTTTAGGCCACGAATCTGAACGAAACGACTGGTTTCTCTGGGAACAAAAATTTAATTTACAGTGTTGATTTGTAGAACATGTCTGTAGGCAAGATATAAACGTTAGTCCAGCTTGATTACCTCACACCGACACGACGCAGGGAACTTCTGCGTCTGAAGATGGGGATTTGGCCTAGTGGTTAAGGCGTGCTGCCCCTTAGTGCTGGCGGTTGATGCCTCATGCGAGGGTCCGTGGGTTCAAATCTGGTAGGAAGCAATGTCTTTCACGTTAGAAACCCAATTCTAGGGAGTTTTCGCAAAGCCCCCCAAACGCCAACGCCAACGCTAAACCCATTGTTCGATGCCACGAAGACAGCACCGAGCAAAAGGGTAGACGTTCGCGTTGGCGTTTCGGGGGCTTTGCGAAAACCCCGTTCTATTTCATATTCTTTACTTGTATCTCCTTTATGTGACCCCTTGTATAACATAAAACTGTTTGGGTTCGGAGATTGTTTGGACTGCTCGCAGGGTACTGAGGGACGCCTCGTTTAACATGGGCCATTGAACCATCTTTTTTGAAGATGGGGATTTGGCCTGGTGGTCAAGGCGTGCTGCCCATTCGTGCTGGCGATTGATGCCTCATGTGAGGGTCCGTGGGTTCGAATCTGATAGGAAACAATGTCTTTCACCTTAGAAACCCGATTCTATTTCATAGTCTGACGAAGAGAGAAGTGGACTTTGTTACCAAACGGGTTTATTACAAGAAGACAGGTAAAAGAGGAGAAAATCCTTGGAATGGAAGTCCTCAAAGCCATGCATAGTCAGCGATGGTCAGAATTGGGTGTGTTTCAAAAAGTGTTCCGTCCGACACCAGAAAATGTTCACCATTCTTTTGTCTACTGGTGGAAGGCTGTTTCTTGAAACTCTACAATATTCATGTCAGATCTAGGTATCATGGAACTCTAAATTATGGCACTGAAAACTAATTGATCTATTAACCCTTTAAAGTCTGACAGTAGAAAGTAGTTTTAGTGTCGGACGGAACGATAGATTTTACTGGTAAGCTCAATATTTTTTGATACCCTCGTTCAAATGAGTGTACACAATGTACATCCCAGATGGAGAAACTAATAGTTAGAGGTCTATATTATCAAATACTACATTTGATTTTAGGAAAATCAATGGCACAAATCTTTGTGATCATTTCAAAGTTTAATTTTGCCCCATTTTCTTGGGTGACCAATTTTGAAACACACCCAGGATAAAATACTAGGAATGGAAATCCTCAATACAAAGCCATGCATAGTCAACGATGGTCAGAAATTGCAACACAATCCTTCAGAAAGGCTTGATACACTGGGGCAATAGCAGCCGGACTTTGATTCCAGGGGACTTTCTCTGCATTCACACAGGTGTGATAGAATCTAATGCCCCCACCCTCCTGATGTCCCCCTGCATTGTTAGTCACAGGATTAAGGGTCTTGGTCTCTCTAGAGTCCTATTCCAGGCGCGGATTCAAGGGGGGGGGCACACCCGGCCCGTGCCCCCTCTATTTTGTGGAAAATCTTTAAAATTGACCGGGAACTTTCGAAATTTTGAATGGATGTTAAAATTTGACCGAGGTTTTCCACGCTGTGCCCCCTCTTTCCCATGATTCTGGATCCGCCCCTGTATTCAATGGTGCCGCTTAATCCGTAAATGTATTGTTGGGGGACATCACATATCGGGGGACATTAGATTCTTTTACACCGGTATTTCAACTTTTGGGCCTGTGAGCTGACACGATTATATTCCTCAGACTCTGGTTCAAGAGGTCTAAGGTTCGTTTTCAATCGATTTTAGATAGAAAATGAATTATGACTTACTTCTGACGTCAACATCAACTAGAAGTTAAGAGGTCAGGTTTAGACTTTGATAAAAACTTGAGAATTGACCAGGTCATGGTGCGAATCGTCTTTATTTTATTTCAATGTTCGATTAGATACGAATGGGTGTTGTTTTCTGTTCATGTGACATTGCGTGAACCGAGAATTACCAGGGTCTAAGTGCATTTTACCTTGACCCAAATTCCCTGTGCTTTTAGTCCCTTATAAGCACAGGAAGTGAGGGTCAAGTAAAAAATGCAGTTACACCCAGTTGATTCTCGGTTGACGATTGGGTGATATGAATAAAAATCAGTATCTACTAGCTAAAAGTTCCAAATGTTTACTGCAAGTAGAAGTGAACACTTGAATTCATATGAATAAACATTTGCATTTACTTCAAAGTAATCACTTCTGCCCTGCTAGTTTTTACTCGTCTGAGTCCTGAGTTCACCGTTACTGAAATTGATCAACCACATTACTGAAATTTGGTAATAAGTGTGTTTTAAAAATATTTCCTTTGTTCCATGGGTCAGTGGGGATCATCTTCACTGAGTTCAGGTCAAGACTCGGCTTCTCCTCCCTTGACCTTCACGCAAGCAAACCACATTCCGTGTTCAAGGATTTCCCCCGTCCCAGAAATAGCAACCAATCACGGCAGAGCTTGCATCGGCAGCTCGAGTATGATGACAAGATGGCGGGCTCGATGAAACTTTATTCGAATGCAAAGTCTCCGTGCAAGGACTTACAAGTACTCAAAAAGAAGCCGCGAAGGCAATATTCGATGGAGACTATTTGTTATTCTGTTGTAGGACTGGCAGTGGGAAGTCAATTATGTGCCAGCAGGCCAGTGTTGTCCGCTACGAAGTTGAACGGCGTACTCGTATTGAATAAATTACCGCATGAGAACCGAGGCTTCTGATTGGTCGCACGAGAAAATCCCAAAGCGTTGAACACGGAATCTGGTGGCTTGCTGCAGAGTGTAGGAAGAGGTTAGCGATTTCTACACGATGCATTATGCAGAATGGTGGGGATAGACCTTTATTGTTTAATATGTACAAGTGAAAGATACCATTATGACCTTAGGTATTAAAGGGGAGGTTCACTGGATTTCGCCGGTGTACTTTCTACTGGGAAGTTCTGTACAATCCAACTACATTTTCCTCTTCAAATCGATAAAGGTCTCAGTAGTTCTGCTCAGAACATGTCCTTGGCTCATACACCTTCCTTTTCCGCGGTATATTCATAAATGCTGCCATGATTTTTACTAAACTTTTGTATGCTTAGGTGTCCAAGGTAGGTCTGGAGCTACCTTGAAAATTTCAAGTAACAACTGGGAATGCCCTAGTGAATACTGCTGATTATTCATATCCTCGGCAGTATTTACTGTTTTTGCAGTAACTACTGCACGGGTATTAACTAACACTTATCAGTAGTAGCTACAAGTAATTACTTGCAGTAATTACTCCTGTTTTATCATATAGTCACCAGTAAATACTTCAAAAACTGGAGTAAAAGTTATTACTTATTTTTATTCATATCACCCATTGTGTACATCCACATGAATCGCTGAGATGGAGGGCATCGGTAGTGGTATCTTTAAATGATAAGTACAGGAGGTGGTTTCTTTTTTCAGTACTGCAGACAGACGAATGGAGCCACTCTGTTTACCTTTCTATCAAAAAGTCAAAAAGTTCATATACCTGTGATTTTCTATCTAGTAACCCAGATGATGGGTGGTCAAGTGATAGAGGGTTTTCTGTATACCATACTTTCTTTATCATGCTGTATCATGCTGCACACCGAAGTGTGGAATTCCCGCCTGATCTCCGACAAGATTAAGACGAATCCAGACTACAGCAATGTTATGCAGATTTAAAAAGCCTCGGGAGTTAACTTTCCTTTCGTTTTCATGAAAAAAAATACATTATCTGATGTAAAACTTCCCAACCTCTCTGGAAACCATCCAAATGTTCCGACTTTGTATTGATTCTGTGTCTATTTAGATCTCTCATAATGTCTGGCCAATTATAGATTTATTCAAGCCCACAGCTGTAAAAGAAATGGAAGGGAGTAAGAAATAAAAGTGGAAAATAACAATAGGAAGTGGGAAATTTTGTACTTTTGTGCGAATTTTTCAATTTCTCAAATTGGGAGAAATTTCTTTCTCATTTTGAGAAATATCGCCCGAAAAATCAGACAAAATATCATGTCATTTTGAGAAAATTTCTCAAAATGGGAAAAAATTTTGTCCCAATTTGAGAAATTGAAAAATTCGCGAAAAAAATTCCAAAATTTCACACTTCTTATTTTCCACTTTTACTTCTTACTCCTTTGTGAATGATATGATAATTTGAGGCTTTTATACATGGTTTTCTATTGTTCTTCAGCCTCAAAGCATTTCACATTGTCATTACCAAGTGTCTCCAGAACTTTCTGTAGTACTCAAGCAACCGCTCATTCAGCGCTCAAACCCAGACCGATTTCAAAAGTTTCCTTTTTCATTTGGGCTTTTTTTAACTCTCTCACCATCAGAATTTTCAGAAGAGAATTTCCTTTGAATAAAACACCTTATTCCAAAACGGAATAAATTAGGCATTCTATTTGGATTTCTTCAGGGGTATCAGTATATCACTGTGCCTCTGTTTCATCAGGGATATCAAAATAATTTGACCCGTCTCAGCAAAACCCGTCTTAAGTCGCACAAGATTATCAACCAGCATGAACCAAAATAACTCCAGGAGGTAAAGGAAGAAATGAAATTACTGATCAGATTTTACAAAAGACAGACAATACGCTTAGGCCTACTGAAATTGACAAAACGTTGGTCTCAACCTGCCAACTGCAGAGCGACTTAGTACTGGTTTTGCGGTGACGGGTCACATAATCAGTGTTGGATACTAGAACAACTGGTGCAGAAAACTGGAGGTATATCATGTCGTTTTGGCAGAAATTTAGGGGGTATTCCATCCGCTTGAGACAACAGTAGTTCGTAAAGTAGCAGTAGTTGAAATTCTGGGATACATACTACACTAACTGCTGTGGAAAACAATAGTTTACAATTTCGTTGTGGTAATATCCGGGATACTAGACTGCTGCAGAAAACAATAGACTACAAAATGTACGAAATTTACGAAACGGTAGTTAATCGAATCATTGAGGGGTTCTAGTTGCAGGATGGACCAAGTTTTGTTCAGGGTCTTTCAGAAGCGCGGGAAAGAAACATTTGGGGGTGATAGAATTTTAGGGATTATTGTAGAATTTAGAAGTTTATGAAACGGTAGTGACAAAATTTCAGGGTTCTAGTTAATGAGTGTAAGAATGCAAAAATTTACGAAATGGCAATACTGAGGTGGAATTTCAGGGATTCCAGCTGTGTACAAAACCGTTTGAAACAGATTCCAGCTGAGGCAATTGTTCACAAAACGGTAGTTGCAGAAATGCTGTGACTATGCTACTTCTCTTTAAGGAAGTTCGAAGATAGTTCTAAGTGCAAAACATGATTTTAATAAAGTTAGAGTAATGACACATCCCAAGCAGAATAGGAGAAATATTGAGAGTTCACACCTCCAGGGAAGGCAATGGCCGAAACAAATGTGGGACATTTTTGTGGTTTGTCCTGTAGTGTATATGGGGCTGTGAATTTTAGGCGGATGTTCGAACCCACTCCTTTGCATTTCATAGTTATTTCTCTCACGTCCAAGTGCATAGGATATCTCGAACGATGTACTCGATTTTCGGATTTGCTGAAGCTCAGGAAAGGGTCTAAAGTTCAGAAGGAACACCGCATGAGGTAAGACCCAGGATGGAAACCTATTTGTTCCAACAATGTTCAGTTCTTTGGAACTGCATTCCACTGAATTCGTCTTATTTACCATTCATATGACTGGCTGAAAGAGGAAAGACTCGAGGTACACTGGCTGACAGAAATATTAGGACATTTTCAAAATTATAAGTCATTTTCCTCTTATGCCTTCCTTTTGTCTCTGACCACTAATTATTTTTCTTATTAATCAGAACATTTTTACCTTGGCAAGTGGGTTATATAATCCCCTCTGATTGTCCATACAAAAGTTTATAGACAACGTGTTGCAGATCCATGGGCAACAAGGATAATTATGATGGGTGCCATTCAAGCCTCTCTAATATTGGACCAAAGAGAAGAAAAGCACAAAAATTGACACACAATATATGATAAATAAAAAGGCAATTTCCAGAGTGTTTGCGAATTTTCGACCCCAACCGGGGTCTTCTTCAGGCTGGAACTTTACAATCCGAAACTCTTTACAATCCGAAACTCTAGAACAGCTAAAGCTATTGGAGGGGAGAAGTATGGATGAGGCGCACCATCATTGTCCTTGTTATTCATCTATCAGCAACCCCATGTCAGTAACCTTTGGCATGGACAATCTCATGGGATTATATAACCCACTTGCCAAGGTAAAAATGTTCTGATTAATAAGAAAAATAACCAGTGGTTAGCGACAAAAGTAAAGCAAAAGAAGGAAATGACTTAGAATTTTGAAAGTGTTCTAATATTTCTGTCCACCAGTGTAGCTTCATGTACTTTCTTCTCAACTTAGAATTCTTCATTCGTAAAGTGACACAATAAGTGAGGTTTCGCAAACCTGGCGAAACACGATGTACGAAATAGGAAATTGGACTTCATTTCCATGACGTAATGTATTTCAGGAGATGGTTGGTACCACAAATATCGCCTGCTCAAGAGCATCTTTTAGCGTATGACGTAAGACCGATAGAATTACGGTGTCTTAAAAACTTTGAAATTTATTTTTCTTTTCCACTTCGTAGCTACGAAACTCTTTCGGTCTCACATAATATGCTAAAAGACTCTCTGGCAGCAGGGACATTTGTGGTACCAACCATCTCCAGAAACACATTGGCCCGTATTCTAGAAGCCTCTTTAACTTTAAGGTCCACTTTAAGCTTCTGTATTCTGCCCTGTAAACAATAGCTAAACATTAGGTACTGGAAATGAAGTTGAGTTTCGTATTTCGTACTTCGTGTTTCGTCAGATTTACGAAACCTGAGTGTTATTTCATCACTTGTTTCTTCAAATATTTACTGTATAAATACCCAGCAATAAGTACATGTATGACATTCTTTAATATAGACTCAGGACCTATTATGTGAAGGAAATATATGAGCTAAATGTCTAGTAAGCATATTCATATTGGTGATTGCTATTTTTATGAAATCAAAGACTGTCTGCTCTTGCTTTTGAAGTATTGGTGGGAAAACGACTGCTGGCTCCATGGAAATAATAACTGATAAACCCTGGAGTTAGTTTTTTAATTTTAATTTTTCATATACAGTACTATTTACTTGACAAAATGTACGCTGAAAACGAAAAGTTAATATCAGCATACTTTCATTGGATTCTGTAACGACGATCTGAGAGATTAGTGATCAGGGACCATATTCATAAAACCTTGCTAGCTCAGCTGGTTGCTAGTTGTGTACATCGGTCCGTACAAACTGGGTACTTTAGTAAGTAACTACATGTAAGCTTGGCAACGTTTTATGAATATGGGCCCAGAGAACTATCGTGGCGATTATCCAAAACGTAATATTCTTCAAGCTACATGTACTGAAATTGACATCCCATGGCATTTTCCAACATATTTCTACACAACTTTATAGATCAACACGTATTACGTTCACGTCTTCAAGAGATGGAGACCAGGCCAATCAAACACAACAGACTTGTAAATAACGAATAAGAGATAAATTGCTCCTCATAGTCAACCTTAAGGGCCCCGAGGAGGAAACAAATCGTAGTTAGAGACAGATAACAATTCTGGCAAATGTCAAAGTTTTTGTTACAAAGGTCACGTTTGTTGGATAAGTGTATTTTTTGTCTGGATTCCCGAATATTAAAAAGCAGGCCAACGATGGGCTCTTTACTCGATTTGGAGACATCCGGTAAAATATACCAGCAAGGAATTTTCGGTGGAATCAAAGGGCCGATTAAATAGACGTTTGCTTAGCTCTAATTGGTTCCACCAAAAATAGATAGGCGTGCGAAAAATGTACAACTAAATTTTTCACCAAAAAGCTCCGTTGTCTAAGCTCTGTATAGCGCTTACTATCCATCCAAACCGGGCTTTTTGGTGAAAATTTAGTTGTACACTTTTCGCAGACCTATCTATTTTTGGTGGAACCAATGGTTAGCTCAGCAAGCGTCTATTAAATCGGCCCAAAGAGTAATTATTTTTGCATGTTCTTCACTTGTTGTCATCTACAAGGACATGAAGGATGGCCTTCATAATCATAGCTCAAGCTGGATGTACTGGCAACTCAATTACATCATCAACAATCGATTTCCAACAGAAAGCACAAACAACGACACACAAAATGATATATAAAAGGAAACGTCGTCTCCAAGTTTCGCAAATTTTCGACCCGAGCCGGGGTCTTCCTCAGGCACTTTCTAGTCAGGCACGTTGTCGACTAGAAAGTGCCAGGCACGTTGTCGACTAGAAAGTGCCTGGAAGACCCCGGTTGGGGTCGAAAATTTGCGAAATTTGGAGACGACGTTTCCTTTTACATACATGTACATGTACCAACAATCGATTGGTGATTCTATGTATTTAAAGGGCATTTATATTGAAGCCGGAATTCTTTATCAAAATCGGAGACAACGGTTGCATTTCATCTTTCGCTTATCCAAAAATCCAGGGTGCCCTCCCCGCAAGTTATGCTGGATACCCAATTTCTTTTTAGGTTAGTGGAAGATCTGAACATTCGAATTAAAATCTGGTCAATCGATTCTGCAGCTAGAGGCTCGACACTGTGGGACACGGTCCTTTGGGCGACAACAGATAGGGTGGCCTTCGGGTCATTTGGTTTCACCAATCCTGCGAGACAGTTTGGTTGCTGTGACATCAGCATATAAGGGACACAAACGAAGGATCCACTGGTAACTCTGCATAGATTCAAATATCAGCCTATACATCCAGTGTCCTCATTGGAATTCTCCAATTGGGGGTCTGAATAACCTTTACCCCCCCCCCCCCCGAACACACACTCTTCGTAGCTTCAAGTTCTCACATATTACGATTCGTAATCGAACAACTTGGTACAGGTGTGATAGAATCTAATGCCCCACCCTCCTGATGTCCTCATGCATTGTTTGTCACAGAATTAAGGGTCTTGGTCTCTCTAGAGACCAATTCAATGGTGCCCTTAATCCATAAATGTATTGTTGGGGGACATCACATATCGGAGGACATTAGATTCTTTTACACCGGTACACCACGTAAGAACATTACGTTTGGAGAGTCGGTTATGAATTGATAGAACGAATACGTTGTGAATTTGTTTTTTCGATGAAACTGTAAAATAACTGACACGACTGATTCTTGAATTAAATGGATTCGGGTCTACTCGTTTTAGGCTGACCTGCTGTGTTTCCCTTACTATTTCGCGATTTCGTATTCTCCCTGCCTTTTATTCATTGGGTAATATGAATAAAAATAAGTGATAACTTTTACTCCAGTTTTTGAAGTATTTACTGGTGACTATATAAATAAACAGGAGTAATTACTGTAAGTAATTACTTGTAGCTACTACTAATAAGTATTAGTTAATACCCATGCAGTAGTTATTCCAAAAACAGTAAATACTGCCGAGGATATGAATAATCAGCAGCATTAATTTCAGTATGGTGAACCCAGGATCAGACGAGTAAAAACTAGTAGGGCAGAAGTGATTACTTTGTAGTAAATGCAACAAGTGTTCACTTCTACTTGGAGTAAAAACTTGGAACTAGTTACTTTTACTTCTAGTAACTACTAGCTAGTAGATACGGTACTGATTTTTATTCATATCACCCAGTATCTTGGAAGTCAAAAGCAATCTTTGTTCGTGGCCAAATAATTGCTTTATCTTCCAATTTTCCACCCCTCTAACACGTTTTTTTTTCTAAGTTATATATGAAGAGACAGGAACACTGAGTTCGTTACTTTATGAACAAGAATTAGGTCACGTAAAATCACCTGTTCCAACCTGTCTGCTGATCGTAAAATATAAAATTGTATAAAATCAACTTAATAACTTTTTAAGTAATTTTTTAAAGATATTTCTTCTTCACCATCATCACATTTGCATGAACCCCGCCGGGCCACTTTGCATGTGTCTGGTAAACATTATGTTAATATCCATATGACTTATCACATATTTCTGTATTCGTACGCTACGGGAAAGAAGTTCCTTCAACGCAGAGCAGGCCTAATAGTTCAAGTGGTAAGGTACAAAATCTGTAAAAACATTGCCAAAAATGGACACAAACCGTCAGATATGTTTCTTTATTTAACCCATCACCTGACTAGTTCAGGAATTCAAGTGTTGTACTTTTAGATAATATAATTAATATGCGATTCCACTGTGACGTCAGAGTTAAAATGGCATCCGCCGCGCATATCATTTGGAAATTGGCAAGTTTACTTTCTTACTCTTTAACTACATTTTCCGCAAAATTTGATAGTTTCTCTTCAACAAAACCTGATCTCATATTTATCTATATTAATTTGATATGATAATAATTACGAAAATAATAATCAATGTCAAATTCTCCTGGAGGAATACCTATTATAAACGATTTCTTTGAGAACTGACTTACCGAAATGCGGTCGTCTACGTTATGATGAATTCAAATCAAATCGAAATTTTCAGCTCATCGATTTAAAAACCAAAATACCATCCGCTACTGATCGTTAGAATTACATGCTCAACCTACCTGATGTCATTTGCAGTAGTTTAACCAATAGAAAACCCTTTCAAATGAACTTTTCCCCGAATAAAGTAATCCGCGCGCAACCCCTATCAACAGCGAACTAACTTTCGTCAGAAGACTAAAAACAAAGTTATGTATTATGCTGGAGAAATTGTGGTTGATTTTTTCATCTTTTTCGTCAAAACCTTAAAATAATCACCAGTAAGGAAAAAATAAGTGAAGTAAGCGATAAAGATAAAAAGCGGTTATGGTCCTTATGATCATGTGCCGATTCTCAGAGCAAGTCCGAAAATTTTATTAAGTTTCCGACAGTTTGCAGTTAATGTGTAAACTAGGCTATAGCCAATAGCCTTAAAGAAAAGAAAATGGTCTTGAGTTTTAAAAGACTTCGTCTATCATCAAAGGTATAAAATAGCGTTAGAGATTTATAAAACAGAATACCGCCCCCCCCCCCCCCCCCCCCCC
>NMRB01000612.1:34357-53223 GCA_002633025.1 Notospermus geniculatus
GAGACATTGCATCCCGAGGGGGGACATTTCGGCATGTCACCCTCCATGGAGGGCAACATTTTTTATCCCGTACCGAAAGTCGAGTTGATTGAAAACAATTTCTTTTATGAAAAATTAGAATCACTTATCAAGCGACGTGACGCAATGCATCCACAGTGGATAGGCGTACGCCGTCCGCACTGGACTGACATGACTGAGGTGTGCCGACTGGCTCCGGCCTAGTGTTTCAAACACTGGTTTGGGACGCATTGAGTTAACCATTTTGCATCAAGGCTACTGCTTACTGCCAAGAAATGAGATTGTGAGTGGTATTTTTCCGTTTGAAGAGTATGCATTTGTTCTATGGACGTTCAAACTTGCGAACAGAGAGAGTGAAAAAATGCGGCGGCCATTGCCGGTCGACATTTCATGAAATGTCGCACCTTTGGTGACGTCAGAGCGGTCGACATGCCAAAATTCCTTATGGTCACGTGTGCGGTGTGAGCCAATCGCATTCACGGAAACTTACTTGAGGTACGGGATTACGAATTACGAATTGCGAATAACTTATTCCATTCTAACTGTTTATTAAGTATATCGAGGTATAAAACATTTCACATAAAACGATCACAGAAGACAGCATGCAGCACAGAAATACATAACTTTTTGCACGAAGTCATAGGAGCGCCCCTCTATTTCCACGACGGCAAAACGTAGAACTATCAGTCTGTCCAAGTTATGGAAGTCGGTCTCAGGGACACCGTCAGGTGGCAGTACTGGTCACAAGGATATTTTTTGAATTCTTATTGAACAGAGAAGCTGATTTTCTGAAAGTCGTCTTCGTGTTTATGTTCATTATGAAACACATAAAGGCCTAACAAACTCTGCACCCAAATTTAAACACCTTGCACATCAAATTTTGTAAATTTGGTCCGAAAGGGTTTGAGGATAGATTGGGACTTCTTTTTTCAGAGACCCCTGGGCTAGGTCCACAATTAAATTTTCTGTACACTCCTCTACATCGAATGGACAGACATTTTACCAAATAATTCAAAAACTGCATATAGACACTGATTCAAATTTTCACAGGCTCGAGTGGCATTTGTTGTGAATATCATATTTGATTTTCATTAAATTCTAATGATTTGAATTCTTTTTATTTGCAATTTTCTTACACAATGTAAATATCATACGAAATCGCCGTCATTTAACTGCCCTGAAACCACTATCCTTGCACTCACTCCTGCCCGGAACGGTAAATATCAGGCGAAAACAAAACGGGCCTAACATGTTTTACTAAAATTATACTATATTCCGATCAAAAGGAGCCAATTCTGAATAACCTACCCCAAATTAGGCCTATATCTTGATAGTCCACATTTACATGTTAGGGTGTTTTTATTACGCACTACCAGCTTGTCCCATGGTCCCACTGTACAGTTTTTCCTGGACCTAACCCCCCTGTCATGCCCGTGTGATGAAATTACTCATGTTACCCCATAAAGTTATCACAGGTCCACAGAGTGTTTGCCTTTCACACAAAACATTTTTCATTGGTCATAACTTCTAGTCGCCTCCCAAACCGGACATAAAGTCGCCAGCAACAGCAACACCAGCATCCGAACTTATCCTGTTTACATCAAACCCCCCTCCCTCCACAATGCATCAATTCTTCACAACAACCCAGTAATATTATCACATATATAAACCAAAGCACGTGACCTTCCGCAGCCAACATCAAAGGAGGCCGACAAATTTTATGGCCAGAGATAGTGGGGGCTCTTGGTGCAAAAATATCCATGAATTGTACGCGTTAATAACCAGGCTAGAGAAAATGGCCGACTGCCAATAACATGGTGTAATGAGTAATAAAATTATGCGCGGAGGGATACGAAATAGGTCAATTTGACAGCCGCATTGCATCGATATTTCCACGTGTCTATCCGCGGCCATATCGGCTGTAAGGTTTTGTAATTCAACGAAATAAGATCCCGTGGATGAATATTGCTTACAAAAAGTGTATGTTTAATCTTGCTAATTAATTTTCTAACGAATTTTATCAAATTAATGAGCAATGGACATCATTCTCTGTTTGCCGCGAACGTGTAAGAAGAATTGCAAAGTTTCGGTAACAGGTCCGGCCCAGAGAAAACGACATAAATCTTCTTTTTTTAACTAATTATCATAAACGTTTTAAGGTCATTTAGATTCATCAGCAAAGTCACCAGAAAAATCATCTTCAGGTACAATCACTATAAACAACTTCTAGAAGATGCGAAATTGGACATTTCTCATCTTCTGGAACATGAAATAGAAACGGGTTTCTAAGGTAAAAGACATCGCTTCCTACCAGAAGTTAAGTTTTTAGTGATTGTGCCTGAAGAAGAAAATTTTCAAAATTCAAAACGACTGTCTTTATATGTCAGAAAAATCTTCGGGCTACCGAAAAAAAACTTAAGAAATTTCGGGAACATGCCTGCATCTGCATGTATCGGGTGGCCCAAAAAAAAACGTGCCGAACTTCAAATCTTGATTTCTCAACAACCTTTCATTATAATTCAATGAAATTTGGTACCGTATCATTTAAAGATGTTTTGTTAAACATGTGAAAGTTTTACATTGATACCTTTGGTATCTGGACCGTATCACTCAATTCAAAAATCATTGTAAAAAAATATTATTCCGGAATCCAATAAGATACGAAAAACACATCTCCGAACTTCAAATTCATATTTCTCAATAACTATTCATTATGACCCAATGAAAATTCACTCAATACTGTTCCATGGCAATGTTTCTAACGTATGAAAGTTTCAACTCAATAGCTTTGATATTAAGACTGTGGTACAGAAAATAAAAACCAGTAATCATTGATCATATTTTGAGAGACCATTCGTGAAACATCGAAATACTAGATCCCAATATGAGTTTTAGTAATGAGCGCCACGGCGTAGACACCAAAGCTTTTGGGGTGATACTTTCACATATTAGTGTTAATATCATGGAGCACTGTTCCACGAAATTTCATCGAGTTGTAGCAAAGCGTTCCTGAAATATTGAAATTTAAAGTTCGGGATATTTTTATTCACCCGTTTCTTATCGGATTCCGGAATCGCATTTTTTTACCTTAATTTTTTAATTGAGTGATACGGTCCTAATACCAAAGGTATCAATGTAAAAATTTCACATGTTTAACAAAACATCTTTAAATGATACGGTACCAAATTTCATTGAATTATAATGGTCAGTTGTTGAGAAAACAAGATTTGAAGTTCGGCACGTTTTTTTTGGGCCACCCGATATATTACGCTTCATTTCTCATCTATTTCATATATTTGTTGCTTTACTTTTTGACTCGGTTCCGTTTTTGATTGGAATATCAATAACAGTTAGTTTTTTTCTCTTGTGATCTATTCAAGGGCCACTTTCAAGCCTGGCAAAACAAAAATTCTTATTTCCTTCTCAAGTTTCCGGTTGATTACTCATTTGGAAATCATCCCTACTTTCACCCTATCAAATACTGATTTTGAATCCTTAAAAACAATTCGATGTCATGTCCTCAAAATCAGTCACATCTGATATGCATCATGCAGTAATCTAAAATTGCCATTTTTAGCTGCAGCAGTGATTACACGGGGTTTTTATCAAGAGAAAAATATGTTTAGTAGATTTCGAAGTCATTGGCCATCTTTCCGCTACGCGTGTAGCTTCCATTGTATCTGCGCATTAGAATATAATGATGAACAACAAGCGCGAGTTTAAGTTTAATTCCTGGATTAAGCATCAGGTGAGATGAGAAAATTGATGGAATTCAGCATGCTTGAAAAATGGCATTTTTACAAAACACAAAACGTGATCAATTTTGAAACACACCCATCAGGCCTTGCTGCAATTTTTTTTGTTTTGAAAACCTTTGTTAAAACATCCTACTCACGTTGTTTATGCCTAGTCTCTTCTTGATGTTCGTTTGCACTCCTTCCATCGAAATCTACCTATAGAATGTACTTAGTCTTGCTATACTCCATGGACGCCAAAATGAAGAAAAAACCGGCTGTCAAAATGAAAAACAAACCAAAGGGAGTAAGAAATAAAAGTGGGAACTATAAGAAGTGGGAAATTTTGGAATTTTGCGCGAATTTTTCAATTTCTCAAATTGGGAGAAATTTTTCCCATTTTGAGAAATATCGCCCGAAAATCAGACAAAATGTCATGCTCAAAATGGGAAAAAAATTTCTCCTCATTTGAGAAACTGAAAAATTCGCGCAAAATTTCAAGATTTTCCACTTCTTATTTTCCACTTTTATTTCTTATTCCCTTAATGTTCTTTTGCACTCCTTTCCATTGAAATCTACCTATAGAATGTACTTCTTGCTATACTCCATGGACGCCAAAATGAAGAAAAAACAGGCTGCCAAAACGAAAAACAACCAGTTCACATTCTCACATCCACAATTATCATAAGGATTTTAATGAAATGATAGAACTGTCTCCAATTGTATTGTTTATCCTTTGAAGTAGAGGAAAGTTACCGATCCGGGGTTCGAAACAAAAATGACCACACATCTGGCTACTCCCACTGCAATAGGGCTACACAAGAACCTATACCCAAGGATATTAAAGTATAAATTAGTACTAAAACTTTTAATACATAATTTTCTGCTACTTTATTCGTATTTTATGTGAACATCTGCGTGAGTATACGGGCAGTTCATTCCTAATTCACTGTATCCATCATACAATGATCAAATACATTGTTATGATGTTTGGAGTTCAAATCCCACAATTTTACTATTCTGATACGTTTTATCAGGCTGTTAATTTTCCTTGGACAGTATTTATTGATGAAGATATTTCGTTACTTTCTATTTACAAGGAAAATCCATGACAAAATGCTTTTAATTTTGGTAACTGTTGTTCAGGCAAGCCCTCAAGACACACTTCTTTAAGCAATATTTTGAGAGTGTGTAGCCAGTTTTGTGTCGCCTGTCTCTGCCACTACCCAACGCCTTCGGGTCACTTTGGTGGATTGCCTTTTTATGCTTTTCTTGTAATTGTTTTTACTCTCAATCTGTTTTACTTTCAATATTTTGCTTTTACTGTCAGTCCTACTACTCTTAGGGCCGTATTCTAGAACCTTCCTTAAGTCTGAGGTTTACCTTTAGCTATTGTTTGCAGGGCAGAAGACAAAAAGATTAAAGTGGACCTTAGAGTTAAGGAGGGTTCTAGAATACGGGCCTTAAAGGGACTAGGAAAAATTTTTCAAGCTTCGGTTATTACAAAATGCTAGTCTTTCATGATAAATTCCCACCGTCAATTCACTTTTTCAATTAAGTGTTAATTACTGGCACGCAGACAAATCAGTCATCACCACACCATGGAGAATTCACCACGTCACTGGGAACCTCTCGCTGTTATGTTTTGTATGGAGCGAGCCTGTACTCTATTATGTTGATTAGGTTCCCAGTGACGTGGTGAATGCTCCATGGTGTGGTGATAACTGATTTGTCTGGGTGCCAGGGAAAAACTTATGTGAAATTTACTATCTGTGGAAGATAAAATTATGGACATAAAATGGTCCAATACTGAACCTGACCTGGCGTGAATTTTCTCATCATGTGGTATGTAGGCATTCAATTTGATGAGGCATTTTTAAGGACAATAATCAGCATTTCAACATAATTTCTGAGCTGTGAGATTTGGATTTTCGTGGGATTGTCAACATTTGCAAACTAACTGGTGGAAGGCATTGGAGATTGCCTCCATCGTTCCTACCGTAACTACCCTGGTGAGACAGTCTGATGGATTAGATGAACAAAATTCGAAAGGGGCATAGGGCCTACTTCTACCACTGGCGTACCTTTTATTGGACTGACTGGAGACTTGTCCTTGGCCTATGACACAATGTTCTTGATCATTTTTAGATTTTGAGTGCAGGGTACCTACCATTACTTGCTAGGCCTAGACCTACTACATTTTGTACCTTTGATAGGTTTCACACCTGACCATGGCGAGGCAAGAGGCAGATCAGGGGCCATATTCACGAAGCTTTCGCAACTTTGCGTGCACGCAAGTCTATTGTTTGGCTGTACATGCCCTATTGTACACTGACTGCCTTACAATACATTTGCGTGCACGCAAAGTTGCGAAGACTTCATGAACATGGCCCCTGGAAAAAATGCCTGGAATACTCATCGGTTTGTTCCTATTTTTGGACACGTTGAGTGTCGTCGATTGTCGGATGTGTCTACTTGTCAGGGAGTTTAGAACTAATCCGGGACACTAATGGCCTATAGGCCTAGTGATTAGTGACATTTGCAGCTAATAGTGATTTGCAGACGTGTGTCACAAAAATCGAAAGGTCGATTCACCGAATTATGCTTACTATCATTTTATGTGTCGTTTTTTGTGCTCTATGTTGGATATCCATTCGTACTCAAACAATAGATCTACAAATGGACAATGCAGAGAAGGCAATAAAACCACACGCCGACACACTCATTGTAGTTCATTAAATTGCCGATACATAGCGCTGCCGCAGAACCTCTCAGGTTCTCTGTTGTTATCAGTCAATTGTAGAGCCAATTTGTCTAAGCCCAGGGCTGAGAGATACTGTAAAAAGTGTGAGCTAAAACAGGTTGGAGATGAATTTAATTTCCTTTTCGAGTGTCCTCTCCTAGAAGGCCTTAGAAATTAATTAATTCCAGAATATTATAGAATAAGATGTAATACAATAAAGATGGCTCAATTGATTAGCTCTCAAAACAAGGAGGTAATTTCTAATGTTGCCAAGTTCATCAACAATGTAGATACAGTACGTTGCACAATTGACCTCCCTTTATCCGCGTACCTTCCTAGGACGTGGCGCGGAAGGTAACCTTCAGTTCATCGCGGATGGTACGGGTACGTCACGCGTCTCTGTTGCGTGACGTCGGGTGAATGACGTTACGTCTTCACTGCATGCCTTCCATGACGCCGCGCCACAAGTACTCGGAAGATACGAGGATGGTACGAGAATGACGCTGCATGTGGTACGCGGGTGGTGCGCGCCGCGGAAGGGAGGTCAATTGTGCAACGTACTGTACATGTAACTCACTTTTTACGCATATGTTTGCAGATTAATTCACAACATTGTTATGATGGAATCTCTTTTTCATTTACAAATTATTTTTCTAGTTCATGTATATTGGTTGTTTAAAAAAACTCCATTTAAATGTATCACTGTACTGTGATTAGAGAGTAATAAATAATTCTAATTCTAATTCTTATTTCGCTACAACGGCGCACAAGAGAATCGCCAATAAATACCTCTGGTGAGGGTATCAGAGCGGCGTAGTGTATACCGGTACATCGGTACTGTCACCTCTGGTTGTAGACTACTCCCGGTTCGACCCAGTGCTTTACGCCATTCATCATCTCCACAAGAGTACAGCACCAAAATAGACCGCGCAATTCCCATGCAATCGAGACGAAATGAGCATAAATTTCAATTGATCTCCTATTTATCGTATTCTCATCTAGTAACAATCAATGTTTTTCTTCCCCTCGTTTTGACAAATTCGTCCGATTAAGGGAAATTCGCATTACCTGTCCGCGCACAAAACAAACACTTTGTAGTCTACTAATGGAAACGTCCAACTCAACGAGATCGTTTTCCAAACTAATATCGGACCAGGATGAGATAAATTATCCTCGCCTGACATCTACAGATTGGACGAGTCCTATCACTCTATTTGGTTTCTCTCGGTCCTGTTGTCTTCATCAACACATTGGAACGTGCCACGTGCGATTTCTGTGTTTTCCTAATTTGGGACAAGGCTCCCGACAACCCGATGCGCTTGAACACTTCGTCAGTGGTGTTATTCTTGCTTTGAAGAAAATATACTAATCGTTTTTTAAGTATAGGTCCATAATGCATATTGGCACACGGATCATTCCAGTTCTTGCATTTTGAAGTCACCATGTGTTTTTCTTCTACTTTCAGATATGCTGGTGTATCAGCGAAAACCAAATGAAGAGAAAGGAATTCCGGTATCGTAAAATATCCGTTCATGCACAATATCGTGTATGTTTATGCACAATAATGAAAAATAAAACTGAACTACTTCAGAATGTCAGAATTCTATAACCTCTTTTTCTGTTCAGTGAGGTATCCTTACATGACGATGCAGTGCAATATACATGTAATATCAATAAAATCAACATTAGCATCAACATCAACCCATAAACATCATGTTATCATATGAGCTGAGCTGTACGAGTCCCGGTATCATGGCCTCAGACCCTGTATCATCCCGAGGGCGGAGCCCGAGGGATGATACGGGGTCGAAGGCCATGATACAAGGGACTCATACAGCTCAGCTCATATGATGATATTTGTATCATATATTCAAGGCACACTACGAAAAACGTCCAATGACGTACGACGTCGTGACGTCATTCGACATCGCGTCGTTGTGCCGTGACACATCCAACAGTCAAAATCTGTATCAGTCCTGATTTTGCTGGACTGATACCAATCTGGTCCCGCGAGATTTCATTCGAGACTTGGATTTTATGAATGAAATCTCTGGAACATTTGGCTGACATCTTGGATGCACCAACCTCATGTAAACACGTACAATTAGATGTCTTTAATGTAATGATGAGGTCCGATAATTAAGGGTGAATTACTGTGGGAGTTACATATTGGGAATATAAGCTGTATTAAACACAAGAGGCCAAAAAACAAGTTTGAGAACTACGTTTTCTGGGCGTAGTTGCTCACCGTGTTGTGCGGCAAAACCAAGGAGACGGTGTAAACAACCTAATGTGACACCGGCATGACCAACAAAACGGGTGCCGAGGAAAGTCAAAGGAATAGATTTAATGGCGATTTGCTCACGTTTTGCAACAGTTTCTACACTGGCACAGCGCAAGGCATTGTTGCGTCAATGACGTCATCAACATGTCAGCCAAATATATCAGAGTCCGAACGACGTCATAACGTCAGGCTCGGGTCTGTTTCAGAGTGGACTGATACGGGTCCAACAGTTGAAATCTGTATCAGTCCTGATTTTGGTGGCTGTATCACCCCAGCCTGGATTTGTATTGGTGGAGCTTGGAGAGCAAAATAACCACCATTTTTACACTATATATATGATACACACCAATATCTATAATAATATCAATATAATCAATATTAGCATCAACATCAACCCATAAACATCAACACTAATATCTATAATAATATCAATATAATCAACATTAGCATCAACATCAACCCATAAACATCAACACCAATACCTATGATAATATCAATACAATCAACATCAGCATCAACATGAAAATGAACATCAACATTAATATCAATATCATCAACAGCAACATAATCATCGACTTCAATACCAATAACATTCAGTACCATCAACTCCACCATCATCATCAACGCCAGTACCAAAACTTTATTATCAATATCATCAGTTCCAGCATCAATAGTAGCATATGCATCAATATCGATACCAACCACAATATCAATATCATCAACTGCATCATCAACACCAGTATACCAATAACAATATCAGTACCATCAGCATCAGTATTAACAGAAACATATACATCAATATTGATACCAACAACAATATCAATATCATCAACTGCACCACCAACACCAGTACCGATAACGATATCAGTATCATCAGTACCAGTACATTGTATCAATAGAAACATAGGCCTATACATGAATATCCATACCAATAAGAATATCAATAGGCTTACCATCAACTTCACCATCAACACCAGGACCAATAACAACACCAATAACAATACCATCAGTTGCAACACGGGACCAATAACAATACCAATAACAATACCATCAGTTGTAACACAAACATCGGTATCAGTAGCTACCAATAACAATATCAATTTCAATACCATTAACTTCACCATCAACATTTCTGAGGCTGTAACCTGGTATTGTTTTACACATTCGACCGTTCACTTCCTGGTGTTTCATTGCTAAAAGACAAAACACAATCGATGAGGCAAAAGTCTCCTGGCGGTTTGAGAGAGAAAAGATCTTCACGGGGCCCTTGGGAGGGAAGAGGCGTGATTCGTCGGTGCGTGGCTTTGATTTATAACAGCTACCGCGAAACACGGCACCTCCGATGGGCTGCACTCCCCTTCCTAAAGTTAATTAAGACCTATTATCCTTTTTGCCCCGAGGTTTGCCCTGGGTTAAACGCTCACTTTAAAAAATCAGGGTGTTTTGGATCGTTTGCGTGGTGGCTAACGAGGAGATAACTGCCCATTGGAGTTCTCTGGAAGAATCATTGATAGGAATGTTGTCACTACGTCCTCAAAGAACAGGGTTTCTTTCTAAATTCAAACAGACGGCTTAGTGCAAAAATACGGTACAGGAAACTTCGTTGAGCTATCTTCCTTGGGTGGACAAGCACGCAATTTGTCATATTCATCGGAAGACGAGAAAAAAATCCCTAAAATGCCAGGGTGCCTGTTTAACCGGTTGCAACACGCTCACGCCAGTCGGTGTACACAGCCAGCTCTGTTCTGTGGTGACAGGGCAAGAGATAGGGTAAGCAAACCAATAAGAATGCTTGTTATTACCCTTCGGCCAATCAGAGTGATTACGCCAAGGAACTAAGCAATGAGCATGATTGTTAAGTGACCAAAGAGTGTCTGTTTCTTAGCACCTATCCTATTGGTTGTTCAGACGGACGAACAAGCCCAGCAAACCCAATCAGATTTGAACATGTCTGCAGAAGAATTCACATGACATTTCTTTTAAAACATTTCTAAAACATTTTTCAAAACATGTTTTGAATTGTTGCAAGTTTGTCCACACTGTGCAACAGTCCCAAAACAAGGGTGTTGCAGATTTGTTGCAACTAAATGTTTGTAGATACATGTATCTTTTGAAAATGTTGATGGTGTGGACATGACAGGCCTAGAGTTGCGGAGTGTAGGCCAACCCCAAAACAAGCCGCAACATTTCCAAAACAGTTTTCAAAATGTTTTGTTGCAGAAATGTTTTGGAAATGTTGATGGTGTAGACAGGCCTTGACACATCGCCTATCACAATGCTTATTACAACACTAGTAAGAGGATAATCAGTATGCTTGGTCATTCGCAGAAGGCCCTGCACTATTCCGTACATTCACTCCGAGTACAGCTACCAAATTTTCGGTGCTATCGACGGATATTCCTCACTCATTGAGGTTCCCGCGGAAATGACAAACCCACCAGCAAAGGAGGATCGCTTCACACGTTACACTCTGATAAATCACCTTTATCCCTTCGGGGTTGGGAGGCTTCAGGCGTGACGGTAGATCCCCGCGCCCTGGTGACTGGCAGACTGTCGGAGATAACAGGTCCGGGTTTGCAAGGATCGATTCAGGATCTTGGATTTAGATGAAGTGTGACGCGGGGTTGACAAGAAAAGAAGCGTGGATGTGCTTTGATGGATGCTTCCGAATTCGACAGGGATCGGCGACAACCGATTCTCTCATTGTATTTGTTGGGGTTCTTTGTCAAAAGTGGCATATTGTAAGCCTGACATCTTCAGGAAGTAAGGTTGCTGGGTTGTTGTGACATCACTTCAAGAACTTCTTGCCAACCCTTTCCGGGATACTTACCCTATAACTGATAGATATGACATCAATCCGTCTTCTATCAACATTGTATCAAATTAACGGTCTCAGTGGGTACAACAACATGGCATGGGTGAAAGTTTTCGAGATCCCCAAAAAAGGGTCCAAATTCAGGATCTTAAAAACTGTCACCCAGAGGGTGCCATCATGGGTATCATTTTGGAACTCTATGAGAGAAATGTTGAAAAAAAATATTTTCATCTACCTGCAGCCCCCGTGGAACTAGTGGGAAGGGGTCAAAAGTCGGATTTGTGGCCCTTTTGACCCCCTCAAGGGTTGCAGTGTACATTTTGGGGAATGAAACCCATGCCATGTTGTTGTACCCACTGAGACCTTTAATTTGATACCCATGTTGATATGATTTGAAGACATCAACTTTTTGACCTCTACTGTTAATCCCTTTGCCCCCCCCCCAAAGGGCGGCCATCTTGGAAATGTGCAGGTTTTGTTTGTGGTAACAAGCTGAAATGATTGTGTTCAGCATGTCCATCTTCATATAAAACAGGAGGAAACGTTACCAGAACCACGCCACGAAAGTGAAAAATAAATGGGCACGTCTCACTGCCTAATACATGTATGTGATTTTAGTCGGGCACACTGGTTCTCAGGTGAGCTACTCCAACGACGAAGAAAGGGTGATTGGCATGATTGGGGCGACCTTCCAGCACTTACAAATACCAGGCATGCCAGGCACTCGTCAACACTGACTCCATACACCAAAATATTAAAGAAAATGCACCACTGTTTTCCTATTGTTTCTCAAGTAATATTATAAGAAAGAAAACCCGCCTAATCCCGCTATTACTTCCTTGATTCAATCAGCGCTCCACACTGAACACCATAAATCATGGAAGTGATTACCCGTGCCAAAAGACACCGTGACAGTGGCGTCAATATGGAACTCACGTCTCAATTCAGTCGGTCTGTTCTTCTCCGATAGAACACTCATTTGCTTCCAAACCTTAACGACTGATGCAGCGATAATTATCAACGTATTAAGGGTTTATCAAAGTAGCCCTGGAGAGATTTTTGACTCATTTGTCTTTTAACAATTCGTGGAGTAAATCTGCGGAAAAAACGATGTGTCATCTCACACTGACGTCCATTGGCAGACAGAATTTCTGACGTCTGTCATACAGTATTTGTGGGGTTAATATCTGCAAAAAATCGAACGATGTGTCGCCGAACTCTAACGTCCATGACAGAAGTCTAACGATTGCTTCTACACAGAGTCATGTGGGTCAATTTCATAACCAGCTGAGTATTACCATAAGGAATCAAACATAAAGGTTCAACTTACAAATTTAGCGTTTTATAAATGTGGACAGTATGCCTTTAAACCTCAACAGATTTGCATTCGGACTCTTCCATATGATAGGCAAGATTCTTCTGCATGTTTACTGCAAATTTTGTTGAATTCCGACAAGTTGATTTTATGATACAAAAGGACTGAATTAATGAGAACCCCACGAGCGCAGGGTCATCTACGTAGGCTACATTTGAATAGGCTAACGTACATTCACATGGAACACTAATTGTGCTGAAAATAGCTCTGTTATCCTCAGAAATGGAATTCAAGGCATCAAGTTGACAGGGTCATGTACCCCTTCACCACAAAAAAAGTTGAAGTTCCTGCCTATTACGTAAAGCCAAAATTCAGGCAGTGAGAGACATCTGGTGGCAACACTTTAAGTGTATCCCTCAGTTAGTTCATCGTTCGCAGTTAAACCTTTATGTTAGATTCCTTTATGGTATTACAAACAAAAATTAATAAGCGAGCCTTATAAATTTTTGATGATACTGATCAAGCGTTTCTGTCCCAACTTGCTGAGCCCCATCCGGTGGCGCCTGGTCCGAGAGGCTTCTCGCACTTTAGGCTCAGTGTAGCCTATTGGCTTGTAAATCCAGTAATGAGAGTATGCCCTAATCTGTGATCATTTGACGCCATTCATTCACCCTCAATATCTCCCAAAGAGATGTTTATAGGTCGTTTCGGATTCCTACTTTGTGGTCAGTTAGTGGTGGGTACAAGATACTGCTGGAGTGATGTGTAGCCTACACTGGCTGACAGAAATATTAGGACACTTTCCAAATTCTAAGTCATTTTTCTCTTTTGCCTTCCTTTTGTCTCTAACCATTGGTTATTTTTCTTATTAATCAGAACATTTTTACCTTGGCAAGTGGGTTATATAATCCCATGAGATTACCCATGCCAAAGGCTATTGACATGGGGTTGCTGATATATGAATAACAAAGACAATCATGATGTGCTTCGTCCATTCTTGTCACCTCCAACAGCTTTAGCCTTTGAATTTGGAGCTTTGAATGGCACCCCTCATAATTATCTTTGTTATTCATATATCAGCAACCCCTTGTCAATAACCTTTGGCATAGACAATCTCATGGGATTATATAACCCACTTGCCGATGTAAAAATGTTCTCATCAATAAGAAAAATAATCAGTGGTTAGAGACAAAAGGAAGGAAAAAGAGGAAAATGACTTAGAATTTTGAAAGTGTCCTAATATTTCTGTCAGCCAGTGTATGTTGCAAATGGGAAATACGCCGACCCCGGAACGTGCTTAAAGTCTCGGCTGTCAATTATGTGCACCGGTTCGAAACTGTCTCTAGAATCGTGTGCTCTCGTCCATGTTTTATCAATGCGACCTTTGACCCTGCTGACGCCTGCGCGAGACTCACCGACCATAATGGCCGATCAACGATGATATCGGAGACGTAACAAAATGCAAATAAAGACTTTGATAGGACAAGATGCATGATAACAGGGAAGGGACAAAATATATGTGACATTCTGAGCGTTTTATTGGCGTGGACAGAATGACCAAGGCCGAAGACATTGTGAGAAATCCCCTTCTATGACATCTTGACCACATTTACAATTGTGGTGGATTTATAAACCTTTGGACTAAGTGTTCTAGAGCATGCAGATGATTCAGGAATTATGACTTAGATAAGCGTATTAATAACCCAGCGATCAAAAGACAGCATCTCCAAATGGTACATTGTCACTTTAGTTTTGATTAACGTTTGAGGATGAAAGTGATGGACGTATGTCAAAAGTGACATCTTTGTTTCTGCAGTTGCTGGTTGCTGGCGATCGTTGATGACATGAAGAATTCTGTGTCGAAACAATGATAAAAAAGTTAAAGTTTGGGTTTATAGTCTGATATCAACTACGGTAGAGGGTCTCATCCGACATTACACCTTAACCCCAGTCTATCCAGTCTACCTTTCAGTAGAACTCAGATGAGCTGCTCATTCAGCGCTACAATCGAGCGTTTTCGACCGGTACCCATTTACACACCTGGGTGGAGAGAGGCCAGTGAGGCAAAGAGACTTGCCCAAAGTCTCACGCCCAGTGGGATTCGAACCCGGGACCCTCTGACCGCTAGTCGGAGACCCGAACCACTGCACCACCAGATCTTAAGTCGTATCCGAGAAAGACGTTGGGCGGCGCTGCAGTCGTCAAGATTATCTTGAGCCGTAGCTGAGAAAGATGTTGGGCGGCGCTGCAGTCATCAGGGTGATCTCGAGTCGTAGCTGAGAAAGACATTGGGCGGCGCTGTAGTCGTCAGGGTGATCTAGAACCGTAGCTGAGAAAGACGTTGGGCGGCGATGTGGACGTCAAGATGATCTAGAACCGTAGCTGAGAAAGACGTTGGGCGGCGCTGTAGACGTCAAGATGATCTAGAACCGTAGCTGAGAAAGACGTTGGGCGGCGCTGCAGTCGTCAGGATGATCTAGAACCGTAGCTGAGAACGACGTTGGGCGGCGCTGAAGTCGTCAGGAAGAGCTCGAGTCGTAGCCGAGAACGACGTTGGGCGGCGCTGTAGACATCAAAATGATCTAGAACCGTAGCTGAGAACGACGTTGGGCGGTGCTGAAGTCGTCAGGATGATCTCGAGTCGTAGCCGAGAAAGACCTTGGGCGGCGCTGCAGTCGTCAGGATGATCTAGAGCCGTAGCTGAGAACGACGTTGGGCGGCGCTGCAGTGGTCAGGATGATCTCGAGTCGTAGCTGAAGTCGTTGGGTGATTAAGCCCTGACGATGGTAATCTGTGACCCTTGATCCCCCATCCCCATCCCATTCCATCAAAGGTGCTCGGAATATGGACCGAGGAATCCAGCACAGAATTTCAAGGACAACATCGTACATGGTATCATCTTAACACGACAAATATTACTCATGACCGTGATATATGGGGTGATTATTGCCCACGTAAAGAGGGCAGAGGGACTTGGCATGCAGGGTGTGTGGAAAGTGCGGCAATGGTCATCGGAGAATGAGGTGTCAAGTCACCATCAGGGAGGCCGTAAGCCCATCTCCATAGCACTTTAAAGAACTAGAAGAATTTGGCATTTGGTGTACTCTGTAGTCGAGATCTACATTTATTTGATTGTTGTCCTGTCCTCGGTGAGTTTCACGGCTTGGACGAACATGGATCGATGGAGTAGCGTTGTTGATGTCAAGAAGTTTTGTAATAGAGAAAAATTTGCGAATGAACGTTGAAATTAACCAGTTCTTTCGTCGTGTTGGTGCCCATTCGGGTCTTGTTGGCGGCAGAGAAGGCTTCACGCTGGGATGAACGATAGGTTTTCCGCAGACGGACATTAGGGAGGTTTAGAAATCAAACGATAAACGTAAACGTTAACGACAACATTATTTTTGTACCGAAAATGCAATATAAAATCTGGTTAATGTGTAGTATAAAAAATAACGTAGTCGTAAAGTTTACGTTTATCGTTTGATTTCTAAACGTCCCTAATAGTTTAGCATTCGGTACGACACCTGCGTGAATAAGGTCCCAAGCCTACTTTCATTGGGGCACTACAATGACTTCCCAAGTGCTCCAATAACCCTTCGTCAGCCCTCTTTGATTCAAATACCATAAAAGCAATGGTGTAAGGTGTTGACTGGCCATCAGTAGTGAGTACGAGTGACCATTTACGCATCACGATGTTCACAAGGAATGGCCATTACCGTCATTACCCAAGAGTACATCTTCTCAAGTATTTTCCGATCTGTAACAATACTTGGACACATCCTGAGGTAATCAGTGGTTCTTAAAGGTCGACATTGCGTCCTGAAGCAACTCGCGGCAACTAGCTTTCCGGTGATGGAAGCAAATCGGAGTGACTGATCAGTTGCCGATTTTGTCGACCTGGATGCGCTGCGTCTCCGACCAACTGCCGGATCCGCTATTGCCGCGAGTTGCTTCGAGTTGCCCATGTTCTACTTTTTGGCGACTTGTCTCCAGTTCCACTCAGATCCGTCGACCTGCGCCTGCTGTTCGAGGTAACTGCCAGTTGCTCCGAGTTCCTCTCATTCGCTGAAATGTCGACGGCTGGTGGTGGTTTTTGATCTGCGACGGATCCGTCGAGTTGCTTCAAGACGCAATGTCGACCTGTAAGCACCTAGCACTCGCTCCCTACGTCACAGCACAGAAACAAAGGGCGCAAACGTTGAGAACCTGGAACCTGACCCCTCCGTCAAATCATCCAGAGCAAAGCTTTGTGGAGGTCATCATCAGCCCTGTCCTTGACCACGTAGTAGGTGTGGAGTGACCATTCGCTCATTCAGCTGGGCTCGTAATCTCATTAACGTTACACAAGAGTACACATGTGACAGTTTTGTGGCCGGACGCCAGGAAATGTGGCATGACCGCGGTTGTGGGTGGCTGTGCGTCTTCCACTGTCATAGAGATAGCATCATCAGTGTCCTACAACATCATTCCCTTGACGGTCATATAACGTGGCTTTTCTTTCAGGAGCCACGGTGGTGTAGTGGTTCGGATCTCCGACTAGCGGTCAGAGGGTCCTGTGGGTTCGAATCCCACTGTGGCGTAAGACTCTCTTTGCCTTACTGTCCTCTCTCCACCCAGGTGTATAAATTGGTACCGGTCGGAAATATTCAGATTGTAGCGCTGAATGAGCAGCTCATCTGAGGTCCAGGATAGACTGGGGTTAAAGTGTAAAGTCGGATGAGAACCTTTACCGTTGTTGATATCAGACTATAAACCCAAACTTTGACGTTCAACTTTAACTTCCTAGGGCAGACATTCATCCCTCGGACTACCACACCGTTTACACTCCTCAGCGGTATTCCCTGACGTGTTATATGATTAAGGGCACCGTGACTGTATTGCTAATTACACTCATCTAATTCTGAAACAGCCGGTAAACTCTGACGGACATTGATGGACAGCTCATCAGATGACCTTGGATTGGCCGCTTTACAAAAGTGCATTGTTTGGTGTCATCTAGAGCCTACACAGGATGGCCCAAAAATACACAAGCGTACCTCCACTACCCAGAGCCAAAAAATGAATTTCACCTCTGGGATCTCTTCTACATAGCGCCTGAGGAAGACCCCGATTGGGGTCGAAAATTTCCGAAATATACGGAGACGACTTTCCGATTTATTGTTTCTTGAAGAAAGAAGACACCAAGATATCGAGATTCGGTCAGTATAGACGGTTTCGAGGAAATTGGCCACCCTATTGTTATATGGCGTTTGTTTTGGCTTTTTAGCTCAGCTGACCAAAGGTCAGCGGAGCTAGTCATATGTATACTGAGTGGCGTCCGTCTGTGTGTGTGTGTGTCGTCCGTGAAACTGGCACGTTTCGCAACCGCAAGGCCCAGGGTCATGAAAGCCGGTGGAGTGGTAGGCCCTAGGAAGAACTCGAAACAGGACCAAAAATTTTTGCGATCTGACCTACATTCTGCTCTCCAGGGGGCATTTTCCGTAAAATGGAAAACCCCAATAACTCAGTCCACAGGCAATATATCAAACTGAAATTGATAGGGTATGAAGCTTGATTTTTGGTACACCAAGTGCAATGGAAATTAATTTGAAATTTGTTCTCCAGGGGGCGCTAGGTGACAAAATTGAAAACAGCACTATTTAAATTTCCCGCGCCAGTTACTTTGACGTGTTGGCTGCTCTTTTGTTCATGGAATGAGGAATCATGGGAAATGTCGTGGTGCTTGCACAAAGTGAATCGAGATGAAATATACCTATGATCATCGCATAAAATCCCAATGGTCATAGACAATCGCCTTATGAAATCATACCTGAGTGGTATTTTAGAGTACCATCAAACAATAACTGAAATTATTTTTCGTCAAAACGACACAAGTGGGTTCAAAATATGACGATATATATTGGAAAAAAATCACAATGATCGAACCGACAACAGCGATCTCGGCTTCATGCACGTCA
>NMRB01000612.1:57726-80521 GCA_002633025.1 Notospermus geniculatus
CCCCCCCCCCTTCTGTCAACCCTGGATCCGTGCCTGAGGCCTCTGACTTTGCGTCCTCTGTACTCATCTTTCCACGCCATGAGAATATGCAAGTAGAGGGCAGAGGTCAGGCTATTTTGATTCGTACAGTTTTACATCAGTGGCGAGACCCTTTATTCTGCAGATCAACGATGCCTGGCAAAAATGAAGATTGATTTGAGAGGGGTTTTTTTTTCTTGCTGTCGCCAAAATTTGCGATATTTCATCATTACTTGCTTATGGTTTACCAAAACACCTGATAATTGGGGGGGAATACCTCTGGGCAGCATTGGAAATTGGTACTGAGAGTTCTCTCCAAATACCACATAAACCTTATAAAAGAATCTAAGAGGTATTACCCGAAATTAAAGATCGAATAAATCATAAAAGGCCCGTGATATATGCGGAATAATCTTCCACGGGGGTGCCATTTGGCCAGACCCGAACAAACCCAAAAAAATAATCCAGTAATGAGTTCAGCGAGAGTGATGCACGGGTACCGAGACGCCATATTTCACCCGAGAAAGCGAAAGTTCGGCCCGAACGTCTTGGGAAGACACCCCAAGGGTAGGCAAACCTGGGCTGAGATTTCCCGAGGGATTCTCCAGATTTGTAATAATTGTGTACATCATGACTTAGAGAGGAGATAATACGTGTATATGGCGTCTCTGGCCGACCTGTCAATGATCATGACGTACCTTTTTTCTTTGTCACGTGGCTGGCTACAAAGATACCCCATTGTGATAATTGTATACCTTTGACGGATTCATTGCGCGATTGTCCTTTATCGCTGGTCTTACCTCGAATTACTCTGTCCAAATGATTTGTTACTTTTGCTTATAACATCTGGGCCGAGGCAGTAAGTTTTTTCATCTGCTATAGTCTCGCGCAGCCAGACCCTCGGTCTACCAACCGAGGGTCTGCCCCCGAAGTATTTTCGTAATGACATCCGGGTACCCGCACCCTGATCCTGGGCATGCATACCCGGATGTAAGTCGATCATACACAGTGCTATTCGTTACGTCAGAGCATCGATTCAGCGATGTCGCAGGAACGGTGATAAAAATACAGGAAATTATTAAAATGTAAATACATTGTACATGTAATATGTGTCATAAAGCTCGATAAGACTAATTTGAGACACTGTTTCAGTTTTTTATTGCGGTACGCTAAGAAATACATATGGCGCGTTGTAATCAACGTCTATGTGTGAGCGCCACCTATGGTGACATGTTGGAACCCTTAACCAGAATGAATAGGCCTACGTCTGGGGCCAGACTCTGATCCAAGCGTAGTTAGCGGAGCTAGATCAGAGGCTGGCGGTGCGAGACTACATCTGCTGGTGCTTCTCTTGTAGTTCTTTGTATTTCCGCTAGGGGCTCGTATTTTTGACGGTAGACATTTCATTGGGTCATTAGATTTAATTTCATATGAAATTAAACTGAATGAATAATGAATGATGAATAATCAGAACTTTTATGGATATTGCGGATGCTGCATAAACAACTTTGTTTATAGCCTACTGCACTTACAATATCTATGGTGCGTAGGTGCATGTCATGCATGAACAAAGCACATGTGCTAACTGCAGTCAAGTCTAACTCCTACTTGCCTAAGGGGAAATATATGAAGTATAGAAAGCCTTACATGTATGCCAAGGAAAACGTACGTTTAACTTACTGCCTTCTCTGTCACAGGAAAAATTGGTTCGACCGGCGATCGACGCCGGCTCCTTCAGACGTCAAAAGCTTGGGACCTCCTGAGGTCAAGGCGGAAACTAAAAAAAAGTTGGCTACGTGGTCGATAATGCAAAAATGCACTGACAGCCTACATGTAAATTCCCATATTAGTTTGATTACCTTTTAGATGGACAAATATAGATTGATGTTCAGTAATGCAAATACTATGCACTATAAGTATGCCTACACTACATTACTGCATTACTTATTCGTTTGTCATTCACTGTTCTTCGCCCGTCATTGGCACGCGTGGCATTATCATCATTTTAAAAGCCCGCACCTTTTTAATATTCATGATAATTTATATCCAAGTTATGGTCAATATTTCGTGTTATTGCGAATTTGAGTTTGACTGACAACTTTAATGGTGACGAGACGGAATTACGATCATATTGGTCTGTCCAGCTGGAGTGATAAAATGTACACAATGAAATGCATTGTCCGCCACACAAAGTAGGCCCATCGCGCCAGACAAGGCAAATTGAAATTAATTTCTATACATACAGAACTGAAAAGCTGGTGTCAGTAATGAAATAAGTAGCAGACATACATGTATTCTGAGTGACCTATACAGGGTGGTCTAAAAACGCACACGCATACTTCCACTACCCAGAGCCCCAAACTACTGATGGCATTGGATGGAGAATCTTTCTAGAAATCCCGATTCGGTCCAGTGGTTCGAGCTGCAGACACTATTTTGTAAAGCAAGGTCGAGGCCCTTTGTGAATTGTAACTGACAGGATTATCCTGTGGAAAGGTCAAACAAAAAATGAAGTAGGTACATGTAGAACATGGAAATCAAACTTTATTTTTAAACTTAACAACAACTTAACATCTTATAGCACAGCTAGGCTACTACAGGTAGTAATTCATTTTAAGGACCACTGACTTTGCTTCACAAAAATGGCTCTGGAGGTAAAACTACTGGACCGAATCGAGGTATCTTGGTCTTATCATAAAGGAATCAACCATAAAGGTTCAACTGACAAATTTAGCATTTTATAAATGTGGACAATATCCCTTTAAACCCCAACAGATTTGCATTCTGACGTTTCCATGTGATAGGCAAGACCCTTCTGCACATTCACTGCAAATTTTGTTGAATTCCGATTAGTTGATCTTATGATACAAAAGGTCTGAATTAATGAGAACCCCACGAACGATGTGTGTTCAGGGTCATCGGTGTACATTTGAATAGGCTGACGTACATTTGTACATGGAACACTAATTGTGCTGAAAATAGCTCAGTTATCGTCAGAAATGGAATTCAAAGCATCATGTTGGCAGGTTCATGTACCTCTTCACCACAAAAAAAGTTGAAGCTCGTGCCTATTACGTAAAGCCAAAATTCAGGCAGTGAGAGACATCTGGTGGCAATACAGGAAGTGTATCCCACAGTAAGCTCATCGTTCGCAGTTAAACCTTTATGGTTGATTCCTTTATGGTCTTATGTTTCTTCTAGAAAGATTCTTTATCCATTCATACCAGTGGTTTGGGACTGAGGGTGGTGGAAGTATGCTTGAGCGGGTTTTTTGGACCACCCTGTATAATGCAGGAGGAAACCAGAGACCTTGCTGAAAACGTGCAAATGCCAAGGAGATACGCCTTAAGAACACCCAGCTTTTCGGAAATTCATGACCTCATGTTTGGAAGAGATTGCCCTCTCCAGAGATTAGTGGAGCGACCTACAACCTCGGCCCGAACGTAACGAATCTCTGGGTACGAGATTGGAGTGCAGGATGACGTCATACACGTCGACCCACGACTACCCTCGCTCATCGTAACGAAACGGTTCAGGCGGAGGAACTGCACTGCACCAGATTCCCCGACCTTCATACCGCAATTAATACGCTGCGGAATCATTTATTGCCTCCGCAGTACTGTCGGCTTCCTTTGATCTTGAAAGCGGCAACATAAAAGTCTCTCAGCCCATGCATATGAAAATGACAATCTTCGTCACTTTTATTGTTCTGCGCATGCTCGGAAGCAGAGTATGTTTCCGGCGCCATTTTCATCGAAAGTGGGTTTATTGATGCTTAATGTCACCTCTGTGTTAGCGTTATGAATATTCATAGACATCAGGTTTTCTGTATAGACAGCCCTGATGGACAAACTGTATAATAAGTACATGTATAAACGCCAATTTTAATGCATATTGGTAAATTCAATGGACAAATACATTAATTAGGTCAAATATGCGGACTTTTGTTAGTATGATTTCGTCTCAAGGTCGATTGAGGTCACTGAAGGCTCAACTGACCAATCGCTGCTATTGTAGTCTGCCTTATCGGATAATCACAATATGCACCTGCTGACCCCGATGCGAAGCCAAGCAGGTTATGGCTCCCAAAGAGGAAATTAGATTAAAGCTGATTTCTAAACGGCAAGAACTGTGCTTGTAATTTCTGCGACTTTATTCATCTAGTTTCATTGTTTGGGGAGTAAAACCCTAGCCCTCGTCATCTGGTGATATTAAAGATAATTTATCACGGCTTCATTGTTTACATTCAGTGTTTGTAAACATGGATGTTCACATTATGTTATTTTGGACTTTTGGGACATGCCAACCCACCAAAATGAATGCTTTTTGAATCAACAGAATTTCTAGAGAGGCATGCCACCAACAAAGTACTCATGAGACAAAAAAAGCTTCGACATAAACAAATAAAATGTAAATAAACAATGAATTTCGTGGGCCGCGAAAATACCCGTGATACATTATCTTTAAGTTACACTAGCAAGGCCGTGCTGCGCAAGGTTTTGCCCGAGCAAGTGAAATACAGTCACGGTGATGTTCCATCTTATGGATAATTAATAGGTTTTAGTTTAAAACAACGTTTCAGACAATGCTCGAATTTCTATCTGAGTTCCACTTAAAAACAAGGGCTTGTTCATTTATGTATTAATCTATGTTTAACATAGTTAATTAAGACATTATAGAAAGTCATCCTGCCATGTCGAGTGACCGTCGAAGTAACGGTTTCCAGCAGTAAAGGTCATCATTGCTGAACTAACTCAGGAAGCACCTGATGAAATAAACGACATCAATAATTACAAGAGTTGAAATAGACAATCAAAACGGTTAATTATATTGACCAGGTGTAACATAAGGAAGCAAAACACCTGTAAGATGCCACAATGAATATGTCAAAGTGGAATGATCCATTTTCCTAATTAAGAAATATAAGTTAATTAAAGAGATAAATTGTTCAGATACGGCTCAGCAATTCCTGATCTGTGAAGAATAGCCGAAACAATTAACTTACCCTCACCCATCAAAGCGGAAACAGCAGAATGGTACAATAGGATAGGATACGAAACAGGAGATGCTGATTATTTCGACTTCTTTCATTCGGGTTTCAACATACATCAGATTCTAGAGTTTTCATCCTCCCACAGCAGGGCTTTGTTCTCGCACCTCTTCAGTTCATCACTCCTACACGAAGTTTTTGTGACTGGAAGCGGAGCGAGGTAAAACCCTGCTGTGGGAGGATGCCATTGATTCCTGAACAATAGATTTGATCTCTTTCTGCCGTGATGTTCATGAAAACATTGTTGAATCAGGGCCGGTGTATCAATGCGAGCACGAAAATCCTAGTGAAAGGTCTAATCATCTGGGCCCATATTATATCCATAAAACTACTTACATCTAAATCTAAGTGTAACACTTATCTTTTATTCAACAAAAAAAGGTAAGCATCACACTTGTTTATGAATATGGACCCTTGGTCACGAAAAATGTTACGCTCTTGCGTCAAGATGCGAAAACACTGTTTTGCGATTTTCGCTGTTAGTCTAAACGCTAGAATACCCCCCCCCCCCGGCGGGTTCTATTCGTTCTCCTGAATGAGTAGACACCATTGCTTTGGAAAACCCTGATGTATTTGATGACGTAGTTCCCAAAAAAGGAATCCTCTGGAGTCGGAGTTGAGACTCGGAATGTTATCTGAACCTCCCTATAACCTCTCCAGAAACCAGAAACTCTAATAGCACATTTAGCGCTCACTTGAGCCTCTTTAGAGCAGAGAGACGACTTGATCGACCCCGTGGCCTCTCAGTCCCCAACCTGGCCCTCTAATCACACCACCTTTTAGGCCACCCAATTTGCCCCTCCACAGAGTCATCATTTCCCGGCAACATCAGAAGAAAAGGAGGTCGATATCTGCTGCATTGAGCATTCAAATATACGAATGTCTTGGCGAACGATGTGCCAAACAACGCGATCATCTGCAAATCCAGGCAAAATCATTCCCTTCATTTAAAGGGTAATTTGGTCAGGAAATATTGCTAGAGTCGTAAACTCAGTAAATAACGAGTCTCCTTGTAATAGAGTAAACCTTAGGATTCCTCTTCTATATCATTGTCTGTTTCTCTTTGATGCTTGCCGCTTGTCAATCAGCTTGAGTCGTCTTCCCACAGAAGTTATCTCCGTCGGTTTATTGGCGTCTTTAGTTATTTCTGGTGGTGACCCGAAATCTTCTTCTCAACTTCATTATAGAATGGTGTAAATTGTGACAAAAGAAAGTTCGCCAATTACTGTGAGGATGAATTCGTCGACATGCATTTCGACATTCACATACACATGCACAGTACATAGGCTAGTCCTTTTTACACAGAGGGCAAGTCCACGGTAAAATTTGGGATATTTTTTTACTTGTTCAGTGCATTCTCTGCAACCCATGGCGCCAAAGGACCATTAAGTACCCTGCATCATGTCAGGCTTGTGTCCTTCTACGTGTATGCCCCTGGCATGAATTAAGTTCGTTGTGATTCATAATTAGTGCACTGTTTGCTAATCAGTTGCGTCACGGAGTGACCTGTGCGATGTCACGTCCGTGACGCAACTAATTAGCAAACGGTGCACTAATTATGAATCACAATGAACTTCATACACGGGGCATAGAAGGACAAGAGCCTGACATGATGCAGGGTATTACATCTTTCTGTGGTTCCAAAATTTGCCGAAACAGCTCTGAATATGTGAAAAAAATGTCACGGCCGAGACCATGAAATTGCCCCAGAGTCGGTTCGAGGCCAGTTCACTTACTTTTTGCCCATAAAAACGGAAGGATAGTATACAGTTCGCATGGCTTTTTCACGGTACAAAAAGCAAGTGAACTGGCCTCGAACCGGATCGAACCGACTCCGTGTATTAAAACAGAAACGGGGCTTATGTGCTTGAATTTTAACCAATTAGAGTTAATTTTTCTCAGCCAATCAACAGTACGAATTTGCCAAACTGCTGCCTCGTGTAGACACGTTCTGTACATTGTAATGGATCGATAGTCAAGTACAGTTCGTCATTTCGCGGAACAACTACTTGAAATCAGCCTCGACTGTATAATCCATCTGTTGTATGCATGCAGTGTGCAATAAAAGTACCTTCTCGGAACCAATGGGTTTATTGATGTCATTCATTCACTAATCGAGAGATCATCTAATAATTATCTCGATCCCTGTGGAATTCGATGCCACAAGTTTGCTGCGAAACTGCGGCTGGATCGACCTGGGTGTCATCGCAATGAATAGCAGACGACATAATGGAGACTGTCTGATTTGTGTTGCTTTTTCGCTTCAGTGGTTACAGCGATGGTAGTCGACACAATAACAATGCCAGTGAGTGTTCGTGCACATATCACGTTGCCTGTGGTCGCTGGACCGGAACTAGGCCGCTTTGCGACATGTCGGAATCGTCAGATCATTGACGTGTTTAAATTGTTTTTACACGATACAAAATTACGAAATGATTGAGACGCAATTTAAGACGGTCAATGAACATTATACATGTTATACATGTAGGCCTACTCCTAATTTTATAAGTAGGGTTTCTATACAATTGACGACATTTTCAACGCCAAACTCATGTTTACAATTACATAAGCGCCACAACCCACCTATACGCGTATATGGCCTCGATCGAGGACGTTGTTAAATTACCATATAAACGATGTCCTACAACTGTCCTCAGTTAGATAGCATGCTTAAATGTAGTATTAAACCAATACATTGACATTTAGAAATGGGTGGGTCCTCAGTTGCGGGTAAAATTTCATGTGTGGGTCCACAGTTGATCGGTGAAAAAAACAATGTGAAATTACGCCGACCAACAGAGGACATTTTCTAATTCAGTCAGTAACACACTCAGCGCAGTCTGTATGCGGTTTTTCACATTGAAAACGAGGACTTCCTCCAAACGAGGACGTCCTCGTTTTCAAAGGTCCTCTATCTGAAGGTGTGTATTCATACAAATGTCCCCGGTCGAGGGCATCGACACACGCGTTGACTTGTGTCGAGTCGAAATTTTCTTCCAGTAGCATGCCACAAGTCTGCCGTCAGTGAATGGAATGGCGGGCTTCAGTCCATCAGTTTTTTGGTAACTCTGTTCATGTAAAATAATGAGCACTCCCCAACAGGTAACGTTGAGTGTAAGTTTCGCCTCGTTTCGTTACTTTCCATTCCAACTAAGCCTATTGTAATTAGCCTGTTTCAAATCTTTCGATTGAATCCAATCGCTGCAAAATCCAGTCCAATGCCAAAATCACCGCCTGACCTCAACCCTGTTCATCTAACATGATGCTGTGACTTCCAACACCCAGCAGCAGCAGCCTAACAGGCGGCATCCTTTGATGTGAGCAATATTGTCATTACCCATGAAGCCAGAAACAGCAGCAGCAGCAAGCATAAGCAATGGACAGATAGCGTTTTGCAAACTATTTGGTTATTTGGCATTTATAGCCCGTTTTAGTGCTTCAGTAGGGGACTATAAAGACGATGTCTATCGTTTCATGTCTAATTGCAGATGAGAGAACGGTGCAATCAAGGACGGTTGATGAGTGGGTACGGTACAAGGCTACCGAGTTACAAGGCCTAACTGGGGCCGATGATTTTCTCTGTCAAACCTGCAATGTTTGTGAAAAGAGGAACTTGCCGTATTGTAACTGCACTGCACAGTTCACAGTTCCAATGCTGCCAAATCCCACCAGCGTCGTCGTGAGACTCCGGCCGCTAACCGAGGCCGTATGAAGGTCAGTTTTCCTAGCAGCCATCTTGGATCGTTGCCTGGGAATTCACGCACGCGCACTCAAACTGGTGGGAAGATAACGCCTTTGATTAGCTCACTCGCGAGCTCTTCCGGTGGTGGTGGTGGTGCAGCGTCCGTCGTCCGTCTTCTAACTTGGTGTGATTATGTATCTAGGTCCCCACTATGTGTTCAGCAATTTTCGGCATGATTCTACCTCAAACATGGCCGCCAAGCCGCCATCTTTGAAACATGGCTTTTGGTCCATATCTCGTAAATTACGGTACTGCAAGTAGAATGTTTTGACCTGTATTGTGTGTATTTACGTACCGGTACCCTCTATGCGTACATCGAATTTTGACCCTTTTCGACTTAAAATATGGTGGCCAGTCGGCCACCTGGCTTACAACTCATGAACTGCGATTTTGGTGTGGGCTACATAGAACGTGTATATCAACATGATCCACTTGTTTGCAGCTAGTATTTCAGCTTGAACGCCTTGGGTCTGTAAGCCTGCAAATGCATCATCGAAAAGCCACCTCAGACTCCAATTTCGTGGTGATCATCAAGACGCTGGTTTTGAAGATGCACATCACGCGCGGCAGCCAACAAACACATCAAATGAGACAGTAGCAATATTGACATTCATCATTCACGCTAATGACCACGACAATACCTCCTCAGTCACCCGTATCATGACGTCACGCATGACCGGGAGCATTCATTTTTCATTCAGAACACAAGACAATGATTACTTAAGTATTCCTAGGACAATTCGCAATGATCAAATCCGCCAACAGATGTAACGCTGTCGTCCATTGTTCCAACTTCATTGTTTTCCCCGATCAGCGAGTCGTGACTCTAGTTTTTGACAGCTCGATCTACTAATGAACTTTTTCATTTGTTGCTGATAAAAAGATCGATTTGTGGCGATTTCGTAGTGTTATTGCGAGGCAGGATGGATTGAGAATTAAAGATAGGAGGTTGGTGGGTTTGCTTGTGAGGTGAAAACCAATGGATATGATTTTCATTTGGGTTCAGAGTTCAAATAGTACCTGTAGATAGCTGTATATATGTTTTAATAACAAGATGAAATGGACCATTGTTGCTGTTTTTCTGTGCTATTCAACTAGGCCTATATGATTTTCAGATTTCGTAGACCTGTTAGACAACTTTCTTACTGTACTTTACAGTTTATGCTGATTGTACATTCTCGTTGGGCCATGTCGTGCACATGGAAGCACAGGTCATACATGTACATGATACACTGATGAAAAAACAGGGAAAATATACATGTGTTACTTGTGCCATGGTCAGTCTCCGGCGTCACATGCCACAGTGATCCATCCCCTTATTTCGCGCAACGCTGAGAAACGAGAGTGCGACAGATTTCCATGTTTTCCCATATTGAAAAGTCAGGGTGGGCCAGAGAAAGTGTCCCTCGAACAATAGGGAAACAATAGAAATGCTGGTGTTTGTATTTCATTTTTCCGTCAGGGCCGACGCAATAGCATTATTGGCCCTGGTAAGTACGGAGGAGGCCATCACAAGCTACTCATGTTCCTCACTTGGATGGGGTCTTTTACTTGCCCTTGCAAAGACACAAGGTACAAGGCACCACGGCTTACTGTCCCATGCGACGGACTGAAGAGCCGGGAATTAAATCCCATATGGCCCGGGCTGGATTCGAACCCGGGACCTGCCGCTTGCTAAGCGGGCGTGATAACCACTGGGCTATCAGGCTGGTGTTCGAGGGACAGTTTCTCTGGCCCGCCCTGTAGTTGTCTATTGTCTGGAAACAATGGGGCATGGAGAACACTAGACAACATTAGGGCCTACACTATCTTGCTCACGCTGTATGAATAGAGAACAATAAGCTTTTACTACAACTCCAAAAAAGTGACATTATAAAGTTCTGCTGGAAGTCTGTACAGAAGCAATTATTCTAGTGCTTTGGTTACACCCTGTATACATTCAGCTCAGAGTCTCAAACCAGACACAATCTTGCACTTGTCTCTTTTTGCAATCTTCTCACAAACAATGGCATTTCTATCAAATTTATTTTTTCGATGAAAATGTCCGCTTTTTTTAAAAATCTCAATGTGGCCAAGAGTTGGTGTCACTTTGTACGTCGACTAAATGGAAATCTCTCGAGTTCGATTCTGGACCTGGTGGACCCATTACAGGTCCCTGAATAGTGATTAGAAAAAAAACGATCGCCTTAAGGCAAAGTTGGTGCATTAAGTCAGTACTCTGCGATGGGATTCTATGCTGTAATTTTCCTTCTAGATGTGACAAAGAAAATGCTGGGTTCTTTTTCGGCGATGACAGATTTTTGACAGGATGGTATTTAGAATTCCTTGTTGGGTTCGTATTGAATGTTGCCGTGGCTTTATCTCTTCTGACACCATTGGATCTGGCGTGGATAAGGATGGGTTACATATAAGGTTGTCAATATAACAGAGACCTTCACGTCAAATGTCATTCTGGGGTTCAATTTTGATTTTGACCTTTTAATTACAAGGTGAACGTAATAATGTAATTAAAATACAATGATATAATTGCACGACTTTGGCATGAAAGATCGGATGAAGTGTTGGACAAACAATTAAAGGGTCGTATTTTAGAACGTTCCTTAACGTTAAGGTCTACCTCAAGTTTATTGTAGATCCATCAAGAACAATAGATTTAAGGTGGACCTTAATGTAAAGGAACGTTCTAAAATACGGCCCATAGAAAAAGGAAAAGCTAGAGGAGAGGAATGGGGTTAGAAAGGGGAAGGATGTGCCCATATAATGAGAAATAACAGTGAACCCTCTTCACAATGAGGAAAGAGAAATGTTCCTTGATGTAGCCCCACATCAGTATCAGTTAATGGATGTTGGATAATCCAGTCTTGCATGAATTGAAAGGTTAGACGACTAAATTATCTTTTGATGCTATTTCTTGCCAGGCCCGTATTTAGCTTTTTGGTCCTGGGGGGCGTGGGGGGGGGGCGGGGCAAAAGCCTCTCTGGGGAGCAGACCTTTTTTGCCGTTTTTTCCCAAAATCCGCATGAAAATCACGTGTTTTTTGTTGGCTTGGGGGCAGCCCCGCTTAATACGGCCCTGCTTGCAAACTGATTTCACGAGTAGTGTGACGGGAATCTGAGTCCTCCTTGATTCTAAGTCCACTTTATTGTGCAATGAGGGATCAGCATATTATATGTGTGGTTGTAAAAACCACGACCATTCGTCTTGTAACTCGGACTTGGTTTCTTGGTCTACCATTCCTTTTACACCTGCAACATAAGGGGCCGTCTCAAAACTGTTTTGATGCCAAAAAAGACGAAGTGACTTTGTCTGGGGGAGGGGGTTCCGGTTCTCGATTTGGGGAAGCCCACTTCATCTTTTTTGAAAAAATTGGCATCACTCCTTTTTACAAGAAAATGACTTTTTTATATGCAGTCTTAGAAAGGAACAAGGTTCTGGCTACATGGGCCTACTATGGACTGTATGAATCAGAGCTATAAACTTCCCACTTGGATGAAGCCAATTTCAAGTGCCCACTTCATCTTTTCAAGGGGGGAGGGGGTCAGGGAAAAGATGAAGTCACTTCGTCTTTTTTGGCATCAATGTAATTTTGAGACGGCCCCTACTTTTATTATTCAACGAGGGATCAGCATGTGGCTTCGAAACCACGGTCATTCGTCTTGTAACTCGGACTTTCTTTCCTTGATCTACAATTCCTTCTACACCTACAACACAACTTCAATTCGGGTACCAAAATGCTGAATACCACACAGGAAAAGGTACACAACATCCAGCATCACAAAACTGATAAATTTTCCCTCATCATTTTACCTCAAGCTGCGAAAGAGAAATCCCATGATTGAATTCTTACGATTGATCAGAAACAATGTGTTCTACACGACAACTCTGACCCTAANGCGGCCGGAGCGACACAACGACTGGGTCCCGAGTCTAGTCCGGTGCAGCTCAAACCATTTCTTTCATTGAACGGAAACGTTTCCTCTGATGCTGATTGCCATTTCTTCAGCCCCGCTGTATTGAATTTTACGGTATTTTGGATAATGCAGGTAGAGGTCTCATAGCCCTGTGAAGGTCCCCAAAATGCTTGACTGATGCGTACTTCAAAGAATCAAGGTCCTAGTTTGTTTTCAGCACACATTGAAAAAACTGCATGCAGAGCTCTAATGCAGTCACTTAGGGCCGTATTCATAAAGCGGTTCTATCGTTAGAACCGTCTTAGGCCGGTTCCAAGTGTAGTGGTGAAGTACACTTGGAACCAGCCTGAGACGGTTCTAATGATAGAACCGCTTTAAAGCGGTTCTATCTTTAGAACCGTCTTAGGCCGGTTCCAAGTAATGAAGTTGACCTTACTAGGAACCGGCCTAAGACGGTTCTAACAAAAGAACCGCTTTATGAATACGACCCATAGAGCACAGGGGCCTGTTTCATAAAGTGACTTTAAGCTAATAGTACCCTTAATCAAATGGAAAATGTATTGAGTACAATTAGCTTAAAGTCACTTTACGAAACAGTCCCCAGTACATTTGACCAAAAATTTATAAGTATGAATTTTTGATCACTAACGTCGGAGGACGTAAGCAATTTTCAATACAGTGTGGCTTTGGCTTTGACATGATTGAGGTCACACCAAAGGTCAAACGGCTGGTGTTAATGTGTGGAAAATGCTTTTTGAAACACCCTGACCTGTAAGTGCCAGCAAATTTGCACTCTGTTTGTCCTTTCTTTTATGAGCAATGAATGACACGAGTGCTTTGTCCAATTTCAAGCAAACTTTCTAAACTATCACCACAGCAAGATCTTTCATTTCACAGAAGTTGAAATCAACGAAGCTGTTAAAATCAACAAGGAATATCAATAGAAGCGTGACAAACGTTCTATCAACATTCTTCATCTCCTGTCTTGGGCATTTTTGCCCCGACGTGACGACGGTCCCAGCTTGTCGAGGAATCACGGTGTCAGTGTTTGGACCCTTGGGCTTCGCTCTGCTGGTAGAGTTGTGGAAATTGGCACGGATTAATGCAGAAAGGGCACTGAGGGATTCGCAGGAAGAGACGTGCAAATCTGCTGCAGACGCAGAGAATGGTGTGCATTGTCTTGATATTCGTCGTTGTATTCTATTGAGGATGAAAACTGATGTTCGTCATTCCTTGCGTTTCTGCAATTTTTCGGCCAGTAGCATTTTCTGAGTCTGATGCACGGGGATGCACGACTCCGAAATGACGTAGCTCCACTCTTGCTTGTTCCAAAACCTAAAAAGGTTGTCTGTTATAGTTGTACTGATGTAATAGTTGATTTGGACCAGTCAATAACTGTTAAATCTGAAGTCCATTTTGTAAAAAGTACCTTATGCAGAGCAGGGCCCGTAGGCCTATGCATAAAGGTGGAATAAGCTTGTCCCACCTTTATGCACACGGGCCCTGGAGAAAAGGTTTGAATGATTCGTGCAAATTTTGCCCTGGATGTGTTTGTGGGCATGCTGACTATCCTGTTGATTGCGATGGTCTCACAAATGGAATGCCCACCACACAGCCCTACAATGATAAAATCCGGTGCTGCCACTCGTGATCGGTGGGAGAATGGTTGATAGAAGTAATAGCTCTTTCTTGCTCTAAGCTAGTAGACTGTTGTATACAAATAGCAACACCTTCAATCAACCATGCCCCCCATCACTTGTGCAGCACATACTGATTTTTACCCGATCGGGCAGTAGGCCTATTGATGCATACTGCTTTGGACATCCAAAATCCCAGTATTAAACAGCAGACCGCCCGAATCATGTCGGACTTGTCAATTTCATTGCGTTTGTCCCCCCCCCCCCGTCTGTCTCACCTTCGACAGTGTGGTCACTCAGTAAAGTCCAGTTGTTACCTAATGTTTGCCCGACCTTTGTTCGTAAAAATTGAAACCGGGCGGTTTGGTGTAGGGAGAAAAGGAAGTCAGGCAGAATGGTTTGGGTTCCGAGGGGTTAACCTACGCCTGGGGCCAACCTGCCAAGAAGATACATGGCGAAGAAAGACCCAGTTGCGATGTTCAATCCAAGTTGTCATATCGCCGGATGAGATGGCTAGGTGAGGCGCTGAGGGGTCGTTAAAATCTCACTAGGGACACGTTAGAGGAACACGTTGGTAAATCTACTGATTCGCTGTAACACAATTTGTCATATTATGGCAAGAATGATCATCTGGAAATATGAAAAACCATAGTTTATGTCATTTTAATGGTCTCTTTAATAGAGCTATGTTTAGACTCTGTATATTGACGTATGTACAGTACAAGAAATAAAAGTTAAATTACCATTGTAAAAATTTGAAGACAAAACTGAAAAATGGCTTTCCAATTAAAAAAATCCTGACAGCAAATACCGTGTTTTCGTCTTCTAATGAGCTTTTTCTTATATATCTTTTAACAGCTTGATATTTCTAAATGATTGAAGACCCTTTTGACAAAGTTGCAGATTCCTTCGTACCGATTTTTAAAATCAAATGTCTGTCTTTCGTAATTTGCCAGACGTTGCCGTCACATTAGGGGTGATTAAAAAGCATAATCAGCATTGACGTGAGGTGTTTGTGCACTGTCACTTCCTGGAGTGTTAGAGACGGTGATCAGTATGTGAAATACTCTTACCGACAAAAGGATCACGATGGCGGAGAGGTGGGCGCGACTGGCACCAAACTCGTAAAACTTGAACAAAAATTAAACGTCCGACCCCACAAAAGCCATTCTCCAGTTAGTGTCTTCAATCAATGCTCTGCATACCCGTCTACGATCCTACATCCCTTCAAACAAAATCTGAGAAGGTGATAATTCTCCATTTTTTCCCCTCTGTGTTATTTTTTGCTCGAATAGGCCTACCACAGGCGTATCTTGTATCTACTTAAGTCTCCTTGCCAGGTCTAATCGGTATAAACGTACCAAGTGATAATAGGCCATGGGCCAAAAGCTGTATCTTGTCAGTTCGTGGTGACTCTCAGGGGGCAACTTTATTTCTTTTTTCTTTCAGAGAAAAGATCTTTTTCAAGCAATTTTCAAAAAGTTTCCACGTCAAACGTTGCTCCTAAGTTTTTAATATTGGGGATTTGAACTTTATCATTGGAGCTAAATGGAGCTATGTATGTACAGGAGAATGGGTGACGATGTACAGCTAACTTTTGAACGGTTGGATTTACACCCCATAAATGTATTACCAATAGATAGAAATATGCTGCCTCTCGGAATCCAATAAGCGTCCTAAACCTGGGTTCAGATTGCTCTAACATGATTTTTCAGCAGAACGCCATTAGGACGCTGACCACTACCGAAAATGGGTCATTTTTGTGATATTAAAATTGTCATAACTTTCTCGATATTCGACTGATTTTGTTCATATTCATATCATTTTTAAAGTCTTTTCAAGCTCTTTCCAATGATGTTTGTTTGGTTAAAATCGGATAAAGTTGATTTTTTACGTCACCTACGGGTTTACTCTTTTTATTGATATGCCGTTAATTAACAGCTTATTACTAATTAAGGAGCAACTATTTTTGCGGGAACTTTGCATTTTCTGATAGTTCAGACCACTAATGACCTAAATCAAGTGGAGTTCTCTTGCCCCCAGAAAGTCACCACGAACTCAAAAACTAAGCCCCGCACAGATTTTGCCCCACGGCCTATGTCGTCTAAACGGCCCTATTGAGTCTTGGAAATTTGTACATTCCTGGATTGTGAATTGATTAAAAGCTCACTGTAACCACCTAATGGTTCATTGTTAATCGTATAAAGCGGTTTTTCCACGGTACAATATTATTGCACAATATAGGGCCCAACCAAAATGGGTGTCATGTGCTTCTGGCATAATGGATGGAAGAAAGATATTATAATATCTTATAATATTGCCTATTTTGATCCTCATATTGTGCAATAATATTGCACGTGGATAGACCGCTTTAAGTCTTAAGCGGCCCATACACGATCAATATTATTGCACAATATGAGGATCACAATGGGCAATATTATTGCCAATCTTTCTTCTACCCATCATGCGAAAAGCACACGACCACCCATTTGGGCCCCATATTGTGCAATAATATTGCGCCGTGTATGGGGGGCTTTACATGGCCTACTGATTGGTATTGGTGGTGAAAGACCTTACGTAACACCAACAGTGGATTACTTCGAGCAGTTGGAACTCGGGAACAGTCCGGTTCAGAGGACAACTCTAGTGAGTGCTGTCCAATGGATATCTATGTGGCAGGGTTTCTGGAAAATCTCAGGATTTGGTAAGTTTATTTATCAGAAAAATGGAATTGTCAATGGTACCGGTACTGAAAGTAAGATTAGACGCGTGTAACTTCAATAAATGCACATACTTCCACCATGCATTTGACGAAGTTACACGCGTCTAAAGCCGCCCATACACGGCGCAATATTATTGCACAATATGGGGCCCAAATGGGTGGTCGTGTGCTTCTAGCATGATAATTAGACGAAAGATTCACAATAATATTGCCCATTGTGATCCTCATATTGTGCAATAATATTGATCGTGTATGGGCAGCTTTAGTCTTAAACACCCTTTTTGAATTCGCCCCTAGGGTCGTATTCATAAAGCAGTTCTATCGTTAGAACCGTCTTAGGCCGGTTCCAAGTATGGTCAACCACTGTACTTGGAACTGGCCTAAGACGGTTCTAACGATAGAACCGCTTTATGAATACGACCCCTAGTGTTTATTATCACCCCATCGAAAAATGTTTGAAGGTTGCTTTAAAAATGTTGAACGACCATCAATAGATATTATGAACATTAAAATTTCGGTTTACCTCAAATTCGACAAAAACAAGAGCAGGACATCGGAGCGATGTCAATGGTTTCCGATGAGAAGTTTACTACTCAGAGCTAGTTAACTGTGACCTTGACCTCTGACCTTGAGAAGTATTGCGTAACTGGAACAGGATCCCTGATATAAGCCTATCGGGGATGGTTAATTGAGGCTTCTAATTCGTTTTCTCGTGAAATTCCGAGGAGATTTGCGCTTTAGAACTGTTTGACCTTGACCTTGACCTCTGACCTTCCAGGTCATTGCGTAATCTGAACGCTCATCCTTGATAACCTAGGTATAGGTGAAGGTTTTAGGCTTCTACCATCACGAGATTCTGACTTATGTCATGTTATCAAATTTGAATATCAAATCTCACCATGATATCAGCAAATATCATGCGACCGAGCAGGTGCAAACAGAAAATTTCAGTTGCAATAACATCCGTGGATGAGCTATGATGTTGTGATACCAGTTTCAAGTTGCTTACTGCGGCAGATTTCCCGATATGTCAAAATATCAAATTTGATATATCAATATCATTATGATACTGACACTGGACAATAAGTTCGTTGATGCCAGTATCTTGCCAAGGGTCATAAACATAGGGAAGGAACTTGTTACTAGTGCTCTAGCTGGCCTCGGAGACAAGTTATTCAAGAAACAAAAGTGTGACAGACAAAATCTCAACTTTTGATATATCAATTTCACCATGAATCAGGTATCGGAGACCGGAAATTTTCATTCCATCTTGTAGCTCAGGTCATGTTACTTGGAGGTAGGTCACATCAGGTCTGTAGCTCTTGCAGGAACAAAGTTACAGGTGTGACAGACTGAACAGACAGACACACACACAGACAGACAGACAGACAGACACACACACACACACACACACAGACAGACACCATGACCAAACACAATATGGTTTCCGATCTTGAGATCGGAAACCATAAAAACCAATCACAACATCATTGCTAGATACGGGGGGGGGCAAGAAACTATTCTTGCATCAAATGGAAAAGGGTCCAACACAAGCTGTGTCCTCAGTTCCAGATTTTAAAACTGACATTGCAGTTGGGCCAAAAGAGATTCATGTACTGCATGTAGACCTACATTCATGTACTGCATGTAGGCCTACACATACTGATCTCAACCTCCCCTGTTCCTAACGGTAAAAGACAGCTACATGTATACTCTATATTCTTCACTGTCGACCGTGGTGAAATGAGAATCAACTACTTTCTATACATGTATTTCAAACGCCCAACTGCGCATCTTGTGTAGCCTATTTATAAAAGTGAAGTGCACACTTATAACAGACTCATCAAACCGACATACCCGTCAAATTTGAGGTGAACCGAACCATTTACAAATTTGCATTGAACACAGTTACAAAATCCACGAGAACAACGTACAAATAAGTGGTGCCCAGTATTTACACAGCGCCCCCTATTGAGGTAAATATCCCTTTCATTTGGGGGACCAAAGAAGCACCATGTATAAAATGTCTCTATTTTTCTGTCTCTACTTTCCCGTGCCTGACAGTTGTAACTTTCCACCGGCAGTAGTTTTCCTATAGTCCCCCTTGTTCATGCCGCTTCCTTTGTAGCTCCGAACACCCACCGGATTTTAAATACATGTAGTCCCCTTTGCTGGTCAGTGACATCACCAACAAAACCGATGACGTCTTACACGCCCTATAATGACGTCACACACAGACCTACACACGCAACACTGAGAATTTTCAAAACAGATTATCATTCATATTTATTCGGCAGACCATTTGCATCCGTCACTTCGCTTTTTATCTTTGTTCGAGCGTTCAGTTTTTTTCGCTTCATCCGCCGATTTTGAAACCAAACTTTTACTTGTCTCTCCGATAGGTGGAGCTTGCACGATATCTCCCACCGTTTTTGTCTGGTTATATATGAGTTTGTCATAAATTCATTTTCGAGGACCATAGTTTGATATCTTGTATAGGGTTTCCTCTTCTTCCTCGTCCGTGGTTCTGAAAAGAGAAAAATAAAGATGTTTTTGAATATTCATGGGAACTCGTGACCTCTGCCCCTAATCTGCATATCTTAATGGCCGACACTGGCTGCTGCCATCTATCAGTTGAAGTCGTGACCAGTCAGTCTTGATGGGGCAAGTTGTTTCTTCGTCACATGTTATGCTGGATCACCTGCAGCGCAAGCTTTCCGTGTTCTGTATGATGGCCCTTTGGAAGTTCCGTTTACCAGTCATCTCTTAAAGGGACTAGGAAAATTTTTTCAAGCATCGGTTATTACAAAATGCTAGTCTTTCATGATAAATTCCCACCGTCAATTCACTTTTTCAATTAAGTGTTAATTACTGGCACCCAAACAAATCAGTTATCACCACACCATGGAGCATTCACCACGTCACTGGGAACCTAATCAACATAATAGAGTACAAGCTCGCTCCATACTATGCATACAGCGATCGGTTCCCAGTGACGTGGTGAATACTCCATGGTGTGGTGATGACTGATTTGTCTGCGTGCCAGTAATTAACACTTATTTGAAAAAGTGAATTGACGGTGGGAATTTATCATGAAAGACTAGCATTTTGTAATAACCCAAACTTGAAAAATTTTTCCTAGTCCCTTTGAGTAAAAGGTAGTTGGTTAAAGGGACAATTACTAGTACATGCTCAGCTGACGTCAATCGTATAGTGTAGATGACCACTAAGTCTTATAATTTGTATGTAAACTGACATTCGAGATGTACTGTACATGTACATGGTCATTGACATGTACATTTGTACATGTAGATGATACAATACATATACGTTTAACAGGCTGAACTCTAATTACCGGTACTCAACTTATCGTTATTTTAAAACAGCAGGAAGTAGAATCTCATTTTTCTCATAACATGTTTTAAATTCAAATAGAATTACAAACTTAAATACACTGCAAGAACAAAAAGATGTTTAATAAATTTTGTAACACCCTGTATGGCAAGGTCATATCGTTCAACTTTTGGGGTGATGAAAAAACTAATATCGTTATTAAACAGCACGAAGTATCTCATTTTTCTCATAACATTTTTCAAATTCGAATAGATTATTACAAACTTAAGTACACTGAAAGAACAAAATGATGTTTAATAAATTTTGTAACACCCTGTATGGCAAGGTCATATCGTTCAACTTAATAGGGGTGATGAAAATTGCTGGAAGCAAGACACAGAAGTTGACGAAAACTTGATAAATCACACAAGTCAATTTTTGCAACTTCATTTGCTGTTTTTAAATGACGAATAAGTTACCCTAGGGATTATGAAGGCGTATCCTGCCCCCTGGATGTGAGAGGCCATTCTGACGACCCCCAAGGCTGATGAATCGGTTTTGTGTAATTAATCCTTATGATTAAAACATGCAATGAGTTGGAAACAGATTTTGAATTTGTTTGAAATGCGGGGGTTAGAACAATGAATTTTAAAATAGCCTAAAGTCACGCGTTTCTTTTTCGAGATGTGATGCTATGAAAAGCTATTCTTCGAGTGGAAAAGGTGTCGGTCACGTTTTTCGGGGGTGCTATGTAAATACAATTCTTGTTTTCTCGGCAGCCCATATAACAGTTAAACTGCAGCGTGTTGTTCATTTTTTACGCAATGTATCAAGTCCATGTACACTGGGTGCGGCGCGTGCCCGATTGTGCAAACATTGCTAAGTGCGAACACATCGATTCATCACCATACCAGGGGCGTAGCTCGCGGAGGGGGGTAGACCCCNCTTTTGCTCCAAAAGGTCATTTCCCCTCTTCAAGCGAAGTTATTGTAGTGTCCGATGTGGGGGGAAATGCGATGGGTGTAGATTTTCAATTTTTTCTGGGAAGGGCCCTCCGACTTCGCCATTCAGACTCAATCAATTTTGCCCCAAAGGGCATAAAAGCTAGGTATGCCCCTGCATACCCATAGAATACGAGATTTTCGACTTCACGAAAGGATGTTGCGTTAGTACGACTATCATTTGTAGGAACCAACACCCTGGAATTTAGTAAAATCATTTTGAAGTCAGCTGTTTTGGAAACAAGTTAATATACGTAATGGAGGAAATTATTGAAAAGAAACAATTTTGACAAGAGAGAAAAGGAAAAGAAAAAAGAATAGATATTCACAACAGAGTGATCAAATGTGGGAGTGTGGCAGCTTCTCGTTGAAAAACGGAGGGGATCAGTGAACTGTCAAAGCTTATGCTTATGTTCATGAAGTTAGGGTGGCTTTCCATTAGAGCGCCCCGCGCACTGTCAGTGTTTCCGCCAGAGGGTACGCAGGGTACGCTGTGAGTACCCTCAAAGGAACAGAAAAAGGCAATTTTCTTTAATTTCATGGTTTTTTTGCTGATTTGGAAGAACTGCATACCCTCAAAAATATTTCTGGCAGAAACCCTGACTGTCCCAGCAACATAGAATTTCCTGCAGGCGGGAGCAGTTTTTAAGCCATGTGTTGAGTAGCATTTTCCATTCAACCGGTTTTATTCGAGTAGTTTTAAAACGCCAAGAATAGGTTGATAAAATATTGATTTCGTTTTGCTCATTTACTTGCCGGATCTATTCTCATAGGCGACAATTAAATCTCCCGGCGTTGACGTTTGTCACGAAATGACAGGAGGTAGCCAACGCCCCTGTCACTTCGTGGAGGTCGGCAGTCGGTAGAATGCCTCGAGTTCGTGTGAACCTTTATCAGTGTTGGGGCATTCCATCCTCCAAGCAGGATCGAACACGCTCCGGATTTCCCAAAACGCATGCGTGTGTATCCCAGAATCCTTCGCGTATGATTGTCACTATTGGAGGTTGGGGGCATTGCCTAGTACAAGTGTGCCCTCCAATGGTCAAAGTCAGTATTCAAAATCTGGATAAGCATGTTTAACAGGTTACCTAAAGGGTTTTTGATTTGACCTACTTTTCAAGGTCACAGAGGTCAAAGTTCAAAATTTTGCCATTTGGTGGCACGTTTCGTGGCAATTTGACCTAGAGACCTTCTAACTTGGTGTGATTATGTATCAACCAAAGTCCAGGGCCGTATTTAGCTTTTTGGTCCTGGGGGTGGGGGCAAAAGCCTCTCTGGGGGGCAGAAGACCTTTATTTACCATTTTTAGCCCAAAATTTGCATGAAAATCACGTTTTTTGGTTGGCTCCGGGGGCAGCTGCCCCTGCCCCTGCCCCCCCCC
>NMRB01000612.1:88002-130822 GCA_002633025.1 Notospermus geniculatus
TCACCAAACTAAGTATCTAAATTCGTCAAAATGACAAGTCCACGTTCGTCATTTTGACGAACCCTTGACGAACATAAACAAGGGTTCATCAAAATGACAAACATGGACTTGCCATTTTGACGAACCCTTGTTTATGTTCGTCATGGGTTCGTCAAAATGACGAACCTGAACTTGTCATTTTGACGAACCCTTGTTTATGTTCGTCAAGGTTTCGTCAAAATGACGAACCTGAACTTGTCATTTTGACGAACCCTTGTTTATGTTCGTCAAGGGTTTGTCAAAATGACGAACCTGGACTTGTCATTTTGACGAATTTAGATACCCAGTTTGGTGATAATGGAAAACGAACCTAAGTTCGTCATTTTGATGAAATAGAGTTTTTCAGTGCTAATAAAAGAATTTGATACATCAATCACAAGTATTCTGCAATCATTTTGTCAGCAATTTGCCTAAATCAAAAGATGACCCAATGCAGGTTCACATATTTCTCCACAATTAACCTTGGCGTATGCACTTTTAATTAGTACCGGGTTGACGATGGTACGTTGAAAAAGTCCGGTTCGTCTGCAGACCAAGTATGGTCAAAGTACAAGGAAGTATTTCGAAAAAAAACATCACATACTCCGAAAATTGATTATGAGATAACTAATCGCAAGTTTTGGAGATGATTCTAGGTTGTGTCTAACTTTCTCTTTCAAGTTCCAAGTTACTGTACGTTAAAGCTGAACTGCATGAACAAAAACAGGAGATTCCAGCTTTGAAAAAAGACCACCACGCCACGGTGGTGGTCAAGAGAAATAAAAACGACCATAAGGCACTTTCAAAGTACCTCCAGAACGTGGTAGACTACCAGCCTATTTGGTGGCGCCACTGTATTCACCCTGTGGTGTTTTTGTTCATGCAGTTCAGCTTTAAGAATGAGACAGAGAAAGTCTGTTGGCGGTCAGATTCTTACCACCCAAAATTTGGTGTCGTTTACCGCTTTGCAAATCCAGTAGACGTTTCCAGCGCTCTTTTTGGTTTATCAGGCACGTACTGACCTGTAGCGACCTTTCTTGGACTATTGCTTAATGCGTTTTAGTGTCCAATGACATCTTCGTTCGTTATATTGAAAGAGCCGCTATCAGTTTATTTGTATCAGGATAATGTTAATTCTGATTAATCGTCTCGAACCTAAACTACTCTTATCCCTTTGAAAGGACTTCAACTTATGCACAAAAAAATTCGACATGCGGTCAAATTAGGAAAGGTGTCACAAACGAAATAAAAATCTCACATATTTCAAATAAATAATTAGGAAAGCTGATCAAAGGATAGCTTTGCGCGAAATTATCCCACACAATCTAATTTTCTCCAATTGAGGGAGTTATATTCTAAATCATAGGTCACACAGAGAGCAGTATCTGCAATTACTTGTCATAAAACGTGTCATGATACTTAGGCTCTGCTCGCCAAGGACGCCATGTTATGTAAGGATGGCTATAAAATGCAACTCCTAGTTTGCCAGGTAGGTTGTAAAAAGTTGACCGCGGACCTAGTTACGGCGGAACGACGTTTAGCAGATCATCACTCTGTTTTCGAGGAATGGTGATAATTTGATTGTCAATGATGAGACTCGTGGGTGTGTTTCAAAAACTGTTCCGGCCGACACCAGAAAATTTTCACCATTCTTTTTTCTACTGGTGAAAGGCTGTTTCTTGAAACTCTACAATATTCATGTCAGATCTAGGTATCATGGAGCTCTAAATTATGGCACTGCAAACTAATTGATCTATTAACCCTTTAAAGTCTGACAGCAGAAAGTAGTTTTGGTGTCGGCGGACGGAACGATAGATTTTACTGGTACATGTAAGCTCAATATTTTTTATACCCTCATTCAAATGAGTGTACACTGTACATCCCAGATGGTGAAACTAATACATGTAATTAAAGGTCTATGTTATCAAATACTACATTTAATTTTTGGAAAATCAATGGCGCAAATCTTTGTGATCATTTCAAAGTTAAATTTTGCCCCATCTTCTTGGGTGACCAATTTTGAGATACACCAAAATACATTTGGAAAAAACATTCTTGCGTCCAATGTTTTTGTACATGCAAGTAGAAATTGAAAGTCAAACATACCTGTACATGAGTTATTTTCTGAGATGTTCACCTCCTCGTGTGAAAGCCTTGGTATGCTGGGAACAGTCGTGTTCAGATCGGAGAAGATACCGCTATTCCCCATAGTGTGCCCAGGCCCCTGGTACATGTCACCATAAAACTGGAACCCCGTCCTCGTCGGGCCTAGGGGGGAGTTAAAACTGTTCAAAGGCATTTGGTTACAATTCGACAGAAAGTCAGTGCTCGAGCCAAAGGCAGAACCGTATGTTGGTTTAGTATTAGATGTCGTTCCTAAGTTCGTGTAGGCAAAGTTGCAGCCGTTGTGTGGAGCGATTGCGCTCTCGCTGTTGTAATTCCAGCCATTCTGCGGCGTGAGTAAGGGCCTAGACACATCTTGAGTTGTTCCCAGAAGGCTGCCTGTTGAGGTAGTGATGGGTTGATACGTTGGCAGACGACTGTGTGTCAGGAGGTTGTTGCCGTGGTCCATCATGGTGACTTAAAGCTGAAAAGATAGGGAAAGTAAGGCCTGTTGATAAGAAGGTTATGTTCGGATAGCTTTGCAGGAAGATGTCAATGGCTTCCTGATTTCTGGCTTTTGCAAAGATCGTATCTCTTAGTGAAACTTTCATAACTTTGCCCATCTCTGTGAACGCTGATATAGCCTTATTTTTGGCACAAATGACTGCTACCCAGCTCATGTCTTTGGGGTGTGCACTGTTAGAAAAAAACAAAAGAATTTAACAGAATTTTCTGGCAGCAGTCAAGCACTTTCTGTGATATTACAGGAGCCATTTTTTTACTTAAAGGCATTGCATCTGAACCAATGACCTGCGTTTTTATACACTGTTAGAAAAAACAGAAGATTCTACAGAATAGTCTGTGCAACAGAGTTTCAAGCACTTTCTGTAAATTTACAGAAAGGATTCAGGGTCAAAGGAATATTATGTCATTGCCCATGACCCTTTGTTTGGAAGGTCCCTCCTGTGTAACACAAAACGCAGGTCATTGGTTCAGATGCAGTGCCTTTAACTAAAAAAAGTGGCTCCTGTAATTTCACAGAAAGTGCTTGAAACTTTGCTGCCAGAAAATTCTGTTAAATTCTTCTTTTTTTAACAGAAGTGTTCCTGATTTCTGGCTTTTGCAAACATCGTATCTCTTAGTCAAACTTTCATAAATTTGCCCATCTCTGTGAACGCTGATATAGCCCTGTTTTTGCACAAATGACTGCTACCCAGCTCATGTCCTTGGGGCGTGGTGTGACAGAGATAGACTGGATTCCCTAGTCCATGGTCGGGAACAGTTTCGTCCGAAGTTAGGATGGACAGCTTTTAGGATGGACAGTCCAATTTTTAAGCCCATTTTTCCCACGTGTTCAAATATGCATCTGGGTACAAAGTACCCATGGTCTTTGCTGATAGAAGTCATGGTGATAAATGCCATGGGTAAGGGGGACACAAGGTAGAACAACCCATTGCCATGGAATATTTTTGACAGTAGGTCCGTCTTCCTCGCAGTGAGTTTGCTGTACATATGTTACTCAGCTGTACCCGTGGGTTTGACTCACGGTACACTCTAAAAACTGAAGTGGTGAAATCAACACCTGAGGAGTTAAAATCAACACTTTCCAAGAGGGCTGTGAGTGACTGCTCTTATGGTGTTGATTCAACACTTTCTTAGGTGTTCACCAACGAAGTGTTGCAAGTCACTTGTGAAGTGACCCGTTCCACTGTGGAAGTGACCATGGTCACTTGTCAAGTGACCCATTCCACTGTGGGCCCACACCTAACGCACCCGGAGGATCATTCATGTAGTGAACTTTTTTTTATTTTGGGCGACTTCCATGGCTCTGTAGCCCTATCCAGCCGTATAAGTAGTAGTGATCTCCTTGGAAAGTGCCAGGCAGGAATACTTTAAAAGTTATAGTGGTCTTCTTAGAAAGTGTTAAAACAACACTTTATTTATATTCCAACACTTTCAGTGTATTACATCACTCGTAAGTGGTGGGGCGGTCCTATTCCAACACTTTCAGTGTATTACATCACTCATAAGTGGTGGGGCGGTTCCAAGTGTTTCAAGCTCTGTTTCAAGTGTAAGGCACCACTTCGAAGTGTTGCGATCACCAACTCTTTAAAGTGTGATGGTGACACTTTCCTCCACTTCAAGTGTTGGAGCAAGACCAACACTCCATAAGTGTGAGAATCTAACACTTCAGTTTTTAGAGTGTAGAGGACGATTTTTTACAGTGCAGTGGTCTTTTTTATGACTGACTCGTTTTGTTGCAACATCATCCCAATAGACTGGCAGTGTGATGTGAATCACCCTGTAGCCTACTAGCAACCCGCAGAACAACTAAATCAAAGTTGAACGTCGTAAGTCAGACACAATATTATACAGTCAATATCAGAAGCTTATTATCTAAGTATATTGAAGGGTCATCATTTTCTAAGGATAAAACAGCACCTTACAGTCATCATCAAAATGAGATAACAATAGGTGAAAGATAAAACAGCACCTCTGGCTTTTTATGACAAATATGAAAATACAATCAAACACGACGTTACAAATCAAGCTTTAGCAGATCTGTAGCCATCAATTTGGATCCTAGTACCCCCTGAATGTTCAAATTATGAGGTAGTTGTACTCGTAAAATAAATATTGCCTGGTCAATAATAAAAGTCATAATGCCATGATAAACTACATAAAATCTGACGCTGAATTGAATTTCCAGTTGATGCTGACGCGAAGGTGAGAAAGATGGCGACGGTGTTGTTTTGAAATGTTCCCGTTTTCTCTCATGATTTTGAGTTTAAAGCAGACGATTTGAGGTGTAAACAACGTAGTAGGCAGACGCGCCATTGCACGTTTTTCCCTCAATCGGTAGTAAATCTAAATACGGCCTCGTGTAATCCATTGGTGGCTCGTGAAACATGAATGACGCTTGCATAAAAAGGACTCACCTGAAACTTCGAAGTTGGAAAACACAGAATTTAACTCCAAAATATCATTTTATCCAAATCGAGGTTTCTTTGTCGAGGAACTTGTGAGATTAACGCCTAAACGTTGAAGAATCTTGTTACTCACTGGCAGACGACCACGCGAGAACCGGGACTATTTTCAACAGAAATCAATATCACGTGGTCCCTGACTCAGCCAATCAGAACACAGGGTAATAAATCATCCTGGCTTTGATCTTGCCGCCGGCTTGCATATCAACTAATGAAAGTATAATACGAGATTTTTTATTTCCGTCACAGCTTGCGCGGGAAATAGCTGATGGAGCTCTGCAGTCGGTGGCTGGAGAAGCCAAAAAATATTTCGATGTTTGCAAAAGTTGCGGGATTCAGAATTCAGCGCTGTCGGCGTGACGAAACACAGGCCTTGGCCTAGTTTTACACAGCACCGACAATCAAAATGGCGAATTTATATGACTGAAGATGTTTCTGGTTATTGCGGTCGTAAATCTCATTTCTATGATCAATTCTGTAAATTCTGACCTTCTAATTCATAGCAGGGGATTCGTCAGGGTCACTGAGTGCGTTCTGGTTATCTATCGGCAGGCTGAATCCAGGAACAACCCACACAATCCGAATGATTCGGAAGCCAATATCACGAAATACTGCGACTTTATCTAGGAATTAGTCGATAGTCTGCTGCATTTTCCGACCAAACAAAGCATTAATAGATCTCAGCAAATAATCTTTAATGGCAGTTTCAATTCCCAAAGTAATTATCCATATCTTCTGTGATATCAGTTGAAGTGGGCGGAGCTTAAACTCACCAGTAGTGAAAATTTATGTGGTAGTACCGGGCGGCACTGTGCATGGGTAATGAGATGCTCTCCGCGATAGGGACTTCTGTTTTCTCTCTATCTTTGCGACTTCATAGTAACGTTGTCAGTTCTGTTATCATCCCTTTTTTACCATCGGACTCTTTACCACTTTGGTTTTTCACCTACCAGGGCACGTTTACGCCTAACTCGCGACTTCTTACTTTTATCTCTGTTTTTCGCATACCTCAGTCATTTCAGTTGGTGTGGGCCTACACCAAAGACAGTTCAAGGAATTTTTTTCACGTGGCTTTTTCCTGGCGGAGACAGTGTTTCCTGATGTTCATCATTCAGTGAATATATGTATCGGACATTTTTGTCGGGTGTTGTCCTGTACAGTGTTTCATGCATGAAGCATGTCAATATACAAAACATGAACACATGCTGTACATTTATATATCATAAAATTTATGAATGCTACATGTACATGTAAATAGGCAAGATACATACATGTAATATACATGCACAGTCTGTAACACCTTTTCTATCTACATAGTACAATCCACTGCATGGTTACATTGTATGTCCGTGTTTAAAGGGTGTAATTCACGAATAAAAGACATTTTATATAAGTACAATGTACATAACTTAGCAGTAACTTTAATTTGTCCAGTAATGATTACAGAGAAATAATGGCCTTTTTACTTTCATTTTACAAGTGTTTTACAACTGCACCATTTCCACTCGATGCATTACTATAACCATAGGCTTTAAAGAGGCTGGACTGCGTGTACATGGACCTGTATATCATCATCCTGGACATATAGGCTAGGTCCATTCGTTGGGTCATATGAATAAAGTCGAGCAAATGCTTTTACTTCAGGGGCCGGTTGCACAAAAGTTAAAAATCACTGTTGGTTTATCTTGGCGTTAACTTACCCAAAATGTTAGTTTTATAAGTTAAAACAAAGTTAAGGATTTAACAGGAAAATTTAAATTAACAAACTTTTATCTTTTCAACTTTTTGTGCAACCGGCCCCAGATTTGTACAGCATTGCCTATGCATTTGTATTGCAAAATTCAAGTAAAAGCATTTGCTACTCTTTATTCATATGACCCATTGATGTATTTTGCAATAATTGAAGTATGTGAGATGTGACTCCGGCTTTGGAGAGGGAAAATGCTGAGAAAAATCTCCTATCCAGTCAGAAATGCACCACCTTGCGCAGTAAACATTGTAAAGCCATCATTCCCAATAAATCCCTTGTATTTTCAGTTGTGCACGTGGGCAAAACCGGGTGAAAATAGACAAATTCTTACTTGTCTTAAAATGGTGGTGGTTCAACAAATTTCAACTATAGGCGTACGTAAGTAAATACATGTACAGTGGAACCTCCCTTAGCGGACACCTCTGCCAGGAGGACACCTCTCTATTAAGGACACCAAAGTTCAGTCCCAAATTGACCATTTCTATTCATTTTGACCTCTGTAATCAGGACACCTCTCAATTAAGGACAGCATTTGTCAGTCCCAGGGGTGTCCTTAATAGAGAGGTTCCACTGTACTTATATGCAATAAGCTCCCCCAAAAAGTGTAATTTTTCCTAACCGAAGAACATTTGGTTTGGCTAATTTCATTTTCAGCTAAAAAAATGGACAAACTACACTCTGTAAAAACGAATGGGCTCGAGAGTCCCATGATTTTGTCCACTACCTGGACACATGGGTTTGAAATGGGTTCAATGGAGAATGGGTCCATGGTGCCCAGAATATTTGTTCTTCGAGCCTGAAACGGACAGGTGTATAGGTTCCAGTAACCCATAATGAGAGTTTCATAGGTCACTTTGGCCCATCTACGAATGCTACCGTGGGGTGTTGGCACCCATGAGCAGCAATAGTAGATGGGCCAAAGTGACCTGTGAAACTGGTCATTATGGGTTACTGGAACCTAAGGACCTCCTCGTTTCAGGCTCGAAGAACAAATATTCTGGGTACCATGGACCCATTCTCAATCTCAAACCCACGTGTCCAGGTAGTGGACAAAATCATGGGTCTCTCGAGCCCATTCGTTTTTACAGTGTAGGCCTATGGCCTAATTGTCTGCATGACTAATAAGGCGAAAATATGCAGCCTTGATGAAGAGACTCAGTCATTCACAATTTTAGTCACGCAATTACATTGTCCTTGCCAATTACATGTTGCATCACGTGACCGTGCGGCGCTTTGATCTTCCGAAAATTCGAATTCGAATTTGAATTTAGTGTCTCTATAATGCAAGATGTCCGTTGATTGGCGGTGCATATATGATGCGTGTTCCGTGATGATAAATGTAATCAGAGCTTATTAGCAGATGCGGCGTCTCCACCCCAACATCCGTAGACCCGTGACTTTGTCACTAGGGCTGACGATGTGCAAACTCTATCGGGGGAAAACAAGAGAAAACTCGTAAAAATTGCTCAAAACTCGTAAAAATCCGGAGGAAAGTAATGAAATTTCTTAACTCGCCAATTTTGATTCACATCCCGATCTGCTCGCACACACGCACGCTGGCGTCGCAGATAAACACACCGATACTTCTCCCCCAAGGCTAGGGACAACCCACCCCATAAAATAGCCATTAACCTTTTTCAAAATTGTCTGATTGTCCCTTATTCGTGTTCATCCAGGTCCCAATCTCAGATGTCGAAATTTGTCAGGTATGACTACGAGCACGAAATGAGAGGGCGCGGCAGAAACTGGTATCGCACTCTGTCATTATTTTCCCATAAGAAAAGGGTTTTGATGGTAATTTGGTTCAAATTAGAAATGTGATATTGGAATTTTATTAAAATGGAAATTAATTTGGTTGTTGTATTGTGGAATGGTCAATGCGAAAACTTGGCCTCCAAAACTTTATATTTGTTTTCGGAGAGATTCGTGCTGTCAGCACCTACACTGGTGGACAGAAATATTAGGACAGTGGCCAATTTGAAGGTTGATGTAAGTGTCTGCCTGTTAAGAATCAGAAGAAGATGAAATGTTTTGGCTTGAATAAAGTCTAGAACACATTTTGATCGTGTTTTAACTTTCATTTTCTGCACTTCCAATGTGGATTGTTGTTAATTACAAGTTATTTAAACACATCGTGGCATGTCTTGTTATGACGTAACTAGTCAGACATGTTATGTAACAAAAGTGTATCATCAACCATGAGTAATAAAGCTTTATTCTTAAGAAAAAAAGAAAAAAAGAAGAAAAACGAGTGTTTGCTTGTAAATGCCTTTTGATGAACAAGGGCGAGAATTGCCTTATTGTCAACCTCATTGCATAATTGCCACTGATTATGTATTCACTGAAATTGTAGCAAGGAGAAAGAAGGGCCCTTCCCACAATATATGAACACAAGTTGAGTTCATTACATTCATAAACAGGCAGAAATTTACATCAAACTTCAAACTGGCCACTGTCCTAATATTTCTGTTCACCGGTGTAAGTCTGCAGTACACATGTCAAGTTTCCTTGCTCGTAGAATCCTTTTTACTACCGCCAGTTGCTCGTCCACCGCCCACAAGGCGAAGTTTGTTGTCCATTTTGTTCAAGAACCAGCTTTCCTCTCGGAGCTTGATTCTCCACCAAGTCTTGTTCTCAAGAAGATTATTTGTCGTGCTTCTTTCCGTGCTGTCTTCTCGTGCACTTCTTTCCGGTGCAGGCCACTTGGCAACTTTCGTCGGTGGCTAATAAATTGCTCGCACGAGCAAGGAGACTTGCCATGTGCGCTGCAGCTTCAGTTTCAAATTCATGTTGCTAGTTCCTCAAATAAAAGTCACAAACTCATTCTGCCATGTCCAGGCCAGCAAAATAAAACCCTTGCTTTGCCTATTACTGCATAATAAATGCCAAACGTGTCCCTGTTGGAAAATCCCGTCCGAGTCGCCCCTGGATGAAGTCGAGGTTAAACTTTGATTACGTAATAGGCCTAATATCACGCTGAACACATCGTAAATTGCTGTACATTGTCCTTTTTTAGTAGTCTTCTTCATAAAAGAACGATTTCAACGTCCACTGTTGCGGGTAAAATTTCATGTGTGCGTCCACAGTTGATCGGTGAAAAAAACAATGTGAAATCATGCCGACCAACCGAGGACATTTTCTAAATCACTCAGTAAAGCCTCGTTTATGTCGCCCTTACGTACAGTCAGAACTAGTTGGCAACTGATAATCGGCGCGTAGTTGGAACTAATTAGTCACAACTACACGGTGACATAAGCTCTCGGGCGTCGGCGAGTAACTAGTTGCCAACTAGTTGCAAACAAAAAATATCCAGATCCTGAAAGTCGCACATGTTCAACTTACTTAAAATCAAAAGAAATCTGTGTCGACATAAGCACTCAAAAGACGGCGATAAACTAGTTCCAGGTAGTTGCGACCGATCGGTATTTTTCTAGTCGCTGGCGACAAAAGTTATCAGTTGCAACTAGTTGACGCTATTTCTATCACAGTGTAGGGCGACATAAGCGAGGCTTTACACACACAGCGCAGTCTGCATGCGGTTTTTCGCATTGAAAACGAGGACTTTGAAACCGAGGACGTCCTCGTTTGGAGGTAGGTCCTCTATATGAAGGAGTGTATTCATACAAATGTCCTCGGTCAACGGCATGACACACGCTTCAGCACCTGTGGCTGAAACGTGGGTTTTCTCCAAAATACATGCAGAAGCGAAGGAGGCAATTTGTGGGTTCATTCATATCCACTGATTGATTTTAGCAGATGGACCGTGTCAATTTCAGAATATTCGGTCAGTTTTTATTCATTAGACGGACAGGTGCATCGGAAGAGGAGGGTCGCGACGTCAGCACAAGACATGATGAATCGACTATGAGGATATTAAGTTTGTTTAGCTGACGTTGCCTTAATTAATTGCTTGGTTAAGCTTTTCTTCCGAGTCCACGCGATCGATTTTATATCGGTTAATTGGCAGTAGAGGCATCTGATTAAACATAGGTAGACTTGTTTATAAAGAGAGTAGCTTTCATTAAGGAAAGCAGGCGAAGCTGGATTGATAATATCTTCTTTCAAGATTCTATTCTTTACGAAAGTCTCTGTGTTGTTAAAATTATACAGGATCACAGAGTCTTTTGGAAAAACTGGCTCCTGCTGTTCTTGAGGTGCTAATGAATCTGCCAAGTACATGTATACGACTTTTTATTAAATTGATACATATAACAGTAATGAACTTGATAGAGGCAATGAGGTTTTGTACACTTATTGTGTAGTGAATACAGGATTTTTCGAAGGTAGAACCCATGATATAGAAAAAGAAGCACCAAGCATGATGCAGTCAATACACCAAATGTACATAAAAATCATGCCTTTATTTACAAACTTTCGGATCCTGGGGCCGTATGCATAAAACATCTTAAGTGTAAGATTTTCCTTATCTTTTGTTTGGAACAATAGTTTAAGGGAAATTTTACACTTAAGATGTTTTATGCATACGGCCCCTGGTCCTTCGTCAGGTACGGTCTCAAAGTGTAGTTGACTACATTTTGAGACTGACCTGACGAAGGGCCAGGACCCATGTTCATATAAAGCTACTTAAGTCTAAGTGTGACACTTATCCTTTGTTCAACAGAAAAGATAAGTATCATACTTTGACTTAAGTACATGTATGTTTATGAATATGGACCCTGAACCCGAAAATTTGTAAATAAAGGCATGATTGTTTGTAGATTTGGTGTAGAACCAACGTCTTAAAAAGAAACATTTGGTCCTGACTGTTGTCAAGTGTTCATCTTGAATTTAGTTTTGAGAATTTGGTCCTTTTTCCCAGATTACTGAGGTACTTTTCAGCATCTAGTTGACGCTAAGAGTTCATGATGTGCAGTTTTAAGGCCTGAACCCACTCACGCTGTCGCGTTTTGCCGCCGCGGTTTCATCACTGCTCGACAAATTTTCTCGGTCCGCTGCCTTTTAACAAAGCATTTTCTGCCAGTGCGTTTCCCCGCTGCGTGAAAACGCGTCAGTGGGTTCGGGCCTTAAAGGCCCGTTTCCACAAAAGCGGTAGCGTGAGCGTTTTGACGCTTCGCCCATTGTTTGGAAGCAGAGCGGCGGAAAATAACAAAAGATTTGACGCATCACGCAGCGTGAAACGCGTCTGTGGAAACGAGCCTTTACACGTATACGTTTATAAAGACCGTGCAGGCAAAATATTTCGGAATTTGTCAGAAGAATCGTGATTATCAATAAATATGCCAACAAACCAGATAACCCTGAATTTATGGTCATGTTATCCTATATAGTTATGATTCTTACAATGGTAAAGAAATTAAAGTAGCTGAAGCGAGTTCTGGTCACTTTTCACTTTTCTAAAAGGTCTTGCTGATTTATAGTCCGTTGTAAACTTGTTGAGTGCTTGATTTTACACGTGTCTCTGGAAGTTAGGGTGTGTTTCAAAACGGTGTTCCATCCGACACCAGAAAACTTTCACCGTTTTTTTGTCTACTGGTGAAAGGCTGTTTCTTGATACTTTACAGTATTCATCGATCTAGGTATCATGGCGGTCTAAATTATGGCACTGAAACTAATTGATCTATTAACCCTTTAAAGTCTGACAGCAGAAAGTAGTTTTGGTGTCGGACGGAACGATAGATTTTGCTGGTAAGCTCAATATTTTTTGATACCCTCCTTCAATTGAGTGTACACTGCACATACTAATAGTTAAAGGTCTATATTATCAAACACTACATTTGATTTTTGGAAAATCAGTGGCACAAATCTTTGTGATCATTTCAAAGTTAAATTTTGCCCCATTTTTTGGGTGACCAATTTTGAAACACACCCATTAGTTGGTCCTTTTACAGAAAGGGGGGGGGGGCGAAAAACTGTTCCTGACTGTATCTGTTAGGCTGCCGCCAAAATGGCAAATTTTATTGGACAGGACGGTCAAAAACTAGTGTCTCTTCAAATGTTTGCTTTTAGACCTGAAATCCTCACGCCACATAAATTAGACGACTGAATGATATTAAATTTCGATCAACCCTCGCACTGACCCTAGGTATTGTTAGGCTGATTCTGCGTCCCTCGGATTCAGGATTTAGCCCCTTTTATGGCGGATAACGACACCCCCTGTAGGTCGTCCATATGTGTGCTCGCCCAGGGTCCACACTAACGTCTGAACTCATAAACCAGTTTGTGAAGTATACTTCGTTTAAAGTTCTTATTCTTCGCACTAGAAACAGGCAAAACATCTCAGGAGCGAGAATTTCAAGAAGTTACCGATGTAAAATGATTCAAACCGTTTTTCCAACTGCTGGTGTCCAACTTTAAACGTGTCTATCATGCTTGTATAGGCGATCACCCGTCCCGACGGCGTTCGTTCTGGCATGTCTGGTGCAGCCTCGCGAGTTGCAACAAAACTCAACGAAATCCCTTTTTTCAATACACTGTAAAAAATCGTCCTCTACCGTGGGTTACCCACGGGTACAGGAACTAAAATGGGTACAGCAAACTCACTGCGAGGACGATTTTTTACAGTGTAGAAATGGACGGAGTGTAATTAGTGCTACAATGATCAGTCACATTTTTTTCTCTTTTTTTCTTTCAGACACGTTTACGTTGCCATATAATTTTGTAACAGCCTTCTGAGAACATAACTTCCACGAGGGAAAAATCCCGCGGGAAAAATGAAGGTAAGATTTGGAACTAACTGGTAAAATGAAGTTTGAACCTTTTGAATCATCGACATTACATCTCTTTCAAACTTGACAACAAATGCGGCTCAAATTAGGAAAACTTATGTTCTCCACTTCGACGCTTCGTACTTAATTTTTACGCTCTCAATTTCGGTTGTTTTGTGGGCATCTAATGAGATGTTAGTGCGGGCTAGAGTTTGGTTCGAGTGTTCGCGAATGTTTTAAAAATAAGAAAATGGTATTAAAAGTGTTGGCGTATGCCGTTCTGCCATTCCTGTTTTCTAACTCTCAGTGAGTTCAAAATGTTACGGTCGATGTCGAAAATGTGAACGTGCATTTATTGCTTACTATAGACATGTAGGCCTACGGTTAAAAGTGTACCTATATGTTTACAGAGTTTTTCCAGGTTAGTTTCTACTCAACAAGAGATTGCAAGTAAACTGACATATCGGTAGATAACATGTTTATATCTAAATATGATCGAGTTATCTCGTTATAATGACGCGCACAAACTGTTTCTGGGGGACAGTCGAAAATCTGCCGAGTGGTACACTATTTATCCATTACATCTATAGACAGCGTAAGGATGGGCCTACCGTCCATGTGATAAAGTATTATCTGAATCCAAAGATTCCGAACTTTGAAATGAATCTACAGACGAAAGCAAACGAATGAACAGAATCTTTAAAATCAGTTTCTAACGAAATTCCACAGATATTGTATACGAGGTGCTAGGTTAGCCGTTTCACCTTGGACTGAGTCCCTTGTTGGCTTAGGCATTTGGCATTTTGTCGGAAGCACATGCAGCGTGCCGCATAATGGCGGCTCTCTTCTTTCCCTTTGATGTTGCCGCCACCAACTTAACCAATAACACCGATTACTATGCTATAAACCAATAAAAGCCCCAATGCAGTTGACTTTTTCGTTTCGGTGAAATTCCCGCTTTTCATTGCTGTAACCCAATTGGTGATAAAATAAGGACTTGCCGCTGTTTATTGGAGTGATTGCACCCGGTGAGGGCCCCGTTCACCGCACACAAGGGTGGTTCGGGACAAAATATCTAACTGAATAATATATTGCAAAATGCACGTATCTGGATGGTGGGTGGACAAGACGAAAGCAAACCAGTGGCCTACTTCAGTTTTACAACAAATCTTACCTTAGTTGACTTCTGCTCGGATGAGGTGATTGAAAACTTGGTGCGAAACCGTTGAAAGTCGAAGAAACGAGATTAACGCCTGAAAATGTTGTGAAACTTTCAGTGCGCATGCGCCGCAGCGTTTTGGCTGCCTCCCTTCTCGCCATTGTTCTTTGTCCGCGTCGTCGTAAAAGTTAACGAAGGTGGTTAATTTATGAACGGATGAGTTAAACTTTCAATGATGTGTTTCATCAGGCTTTTGAGCTGGGACGTGAACTACATGTATCTCATAGTGCGCTTGCATGCAATGTGTTGCAAAATGATAAAACCAAGAAAATGAATTTCTGATATTCATTGACAACTCCCTTTTTGTTTTTGTCTCCTTTTCTTTGCGTGTATTCGTGGCAGGGGCGGATCCAGGATTTGACGAAGAGGGGGCGCAGATATCGGCGGCAGCGAAGCCGTCGCCGCACACGCGCTGCAGGCGCGTCTTAGCGGGGGTCTGGGGCCTCCCAAGAAATATTTGATATCTAGAAGCCCTGAAACGCGATTTCCCGGTATTTCGGAACGCAAATCTAGGTCCCGTCGGTGCTTGGAAAACCGTGGGCAGCTGCTTGGGCTATGCTCAAAGTGTCAGTGGCGCCAAACTACTAGCTCCTTAGGATCCCGCCGGAACCTGTCGCCGTAGGAGCTACAATTCCCCTCCCCCCTAAATCCGCGCCTGCGTGGCGTTTTTCATTCATTGCATGTTTGAAAGAAACAAGAAACTATGAAAAGGTGACAACACAGATCAACATCGCAAAGTGTGAGAAGTTTTCTTTTTGAGTCACAGTCTTGACAATCCTGCCTTGCCCCGACCGCCCACCCCACTGATGCCATCTCTTAACTTGATATCAAAGGCCTGTTCGTGCCGTTTACCGATGACCAAGCATTTATGATGTGCAAAATCAAATTAGCGCGGTACACAACAAAGAAAGATCAGATCGTCGAATGATCAACATGCATCATGTCTTGCAATCTTGTTGAATTATTGTTGTTTTATGCAGAATAAATGATTTCTGATTGCGATGGCCTGCGAATACATCAGAAATTACTCCGTTTGCGATATTGATACGATATTGTCGAAGCTAGCATCGCTGTTGGCAAATGTTGACTACATTTTTGTATTTTGTGGAAGACCAAAATCATTCAGATTCTCACCTACAAATTAGAGACTTCGAAAGCCCCAGAAACGCCAACTCCAACGCCAAACCCATTGTTCGATGCCACGAAGAGAGCCCCGAAAAAAGGATAGACGTTCGCGTTGGCGTTTCGGGGGCTTTGCGTTGAGTAGTAGGGAGTTTTCGCAAAGCCCCCGAAACGCCAACGCGAACGTCTATCCTTTTGTTCGGTGCTCTCTACGTGTCACCGAACAATGGGTTTAGCGTTCGCGTTGGCGTTTCGGGGGCTTTGCGAAAACTCCCTATTGTCTGGAGTGCTACCCGGTGTCTGATGGACTTCGCTACTCTTTCGATTGCGAGTAGGAATGATATCAGTCCTAAGAACATGACTTTGTCCTATCTGAACTTCGTCAATAATGTGGTCGTTCAGTAAATCTAGTCACGATCGAACTTTGCTGGTAAAAAAAAGATGCGAGCGCTGCCATTCATTTATACACTGACAGATTCGCCATTTTCTTTGAAACCCCTCAGTGGTCACTTCCGGATCCGGTCTTAGACGACCCCACCGATAGATGTCATTACCGAGATTTGGTGACGTCGCCAACCAAACTCGTCCCCTGTGGGTTTACGTTCCTACAACACCACTCAACACTCAACTTGAACACCACTGGAAAGGGCTGACGACTTCAGGAATACTGCGCATGCGCGATATGCTAATTTTGAGGCAAATCACACCGAAGCTGTCACCCGCAGCTTGATGGGTTCCCAACTAAACTATTCGTTTGAAATTGCTCTAATACTCAAACAACTTCGTGTTTTGGGTGTATTATATGGCTCTTTAGGCATATATGCAATTTTTCAGTCATCGAAGAACGAAGTACTGCGTGAAACAAACTTTTTGGCACGCTGCCAGCGGTTGACCAGAAATTTTGGTCAGGTCGTAGCCCTTGCCAGAGATATCCTCGGATGAGGTAGATCTGGGTACGAGATTGATTCACAAACTAAACCCCTGAGGTCAATAGTTTTCTTCTAAGACATTCCAAACCGACTCATCGCCTAAAGATATCGACCTTGATTTACTCCAAGCCAAGAAAGGAGAAACTTTATCAAAATGTGGCCGCAGGGTAAACGCTGATCGCGAGATGTATCGCGATATTCAGCGAGATATCATTGTCCACAAGATGGCCGCCGAAGCCACAGGTGGCACAATGAACAAAACTATCAACATGGAGAAGAAAATCGAATCACGTTTACGCATATGTTTTGAGTAAATCAACCATAATGGAAGCATGTTCCAGAAGATGGTTGATATGATCCAAGCGCCTTGTCTGTTGTTAATTTACTTTCCTCTGATACGGGTGCGTTTTTGCATTTCGATCGGTCGGACATGTCGTATCGGACGGTGAGAAGAAGGTGATAACAGCGCACGGGTGATTGATGTTGTTTTATATTAAAACAATTGCTGTTCATGTTGTTTGGCGTTAGGACCTCGCTGACCAGTAGAACGCTTTGTTTTCAAACCAGAGTAGTGAGCGAACACAAAGTATATACTCACCGCTCAGCATCAGAGAAACAGTGAGTCTGTTTCCCTGTGTTCCGAACAATCGGAATCACACGGGGAAATGGCCACACTGGAAAACGTTACACAGTCCTGTACTGATCGTTCAATATTCACCATGAGAGTCGCAGTTTCACTTCAGAGAGCAGTATCAGAGAGGTGAACACAATGTCCCTGGACATTTCATTTCAGTACCATCTAGCGGCTGACACAAAAACTACTAAACTCTTTATACAGCAATATTCTCCTTCAAAACACCATTCCTCCGCGCGTGTTTGGATAGTTTTGGGTTTTGGAACGCTAAGAAACGGTTAGGGTTAGGGTTAGGGTTAGGGTTAGGGCTAGGGTTAGTGTCAGGCCTTGAAACGGTTTGGTTAGGGTCACCAGTAACTAAGTTTATTTATACACTGTAAACCTATATTTGACGAAAGACGCCAAGAAGTTTTCTATGTTTGACAGCGATGGCTGCTAGATTGTAGAGCGCTTACCAACTGTTCACAGGGTTGCCGTGATGTTTACAATTCGAACTAGAGCACCTTTAAATTTTTATCCAAAATAATTATAAAGAACGAAATGTGAGGTATGGAAAAACTTGATTAGACTGGGATCCGAGAACTGAGTTACAGATTACATAATTCATTTCTGTCACCATGCCGATGCCCTGCAGCAGAATTCTCAATGTCCATCTTGTATCCACCACCTACACACACAAACTTCCATCAGCGATTCCTTTAAGAATTTACAAATCTATTCACTTTTCGGGACCTATTCGTGATTATTACAGAAGCACGTCACCCCGCGGCTGTATGCAGCGCGACATGAAATTATTACTCAATAAACCGAGTGTAAAAATGAAATAAATTCTGGCGGAAACTTCTGTCATCCAAACGGATTATAGATATCTTATTCGGAGCATCTTCACCCCTTTGTATCAAAACCAGTTGCCAGTGTCAAGCCAGGATATCTTCATTCGGATATCATTCAAACACAAATTGAGCGTCCCTCCAACGCGTCTAATAAACTTTTACAATCGCGTCATAATTTCGGGAATCCCGTCGGCACTTTTCTGTCCACATTTTGTCAGTTTGTTAAAAATTGACCACACAAATACCGTATATGAATAGGCTCATTGCCAGGCTTTCTTCAGAGGGATTAGGCCTATTACCCATAACATAACAGGCGCGGAACCAGGGGGCGCACCCGCCGCACGCCCCCCCCCCCCTTTTCGGCCAGCAAATCTGTAAAATCGACCGTGAANCTATCGGTCTTTCTGTGCGGTCGGCCCTGGTCTGACTGGGCTTGCTGGGCTTGTTTGTTTGTCTGCACACGTTACAATCAGTTCAAGAACATCTCTGAAGGCCTTCATCGAAAAAAGTGGCACTGTTGAGTGAGAGACCATTACTGGCAGTCCATACTTTGCAAGCTTGGAAATATGACCATACATATACGACTGCATGAATAAATTGGATGATGATGAGCTGTGGGAACGTGCCCGGTGTATGTGGGATGAGAGAGGACACTTTTAGTGACATAATTGACGAAGAACTGATAAAACCAATACTACACCGCATATCACTACAGTTATCATCTTTTGAAATGAACTTCCCCTTGAAAATGGAAACATCAGGGGTACATGCACAATGTCTCTACATCCAATGGAGTAGAGGTTCATGTCCTTCCCAATGGTGATAGGGCAGTGGACACTAGACCTCGAGTCCTCTATCAAGGTGATAATATTCCAAAACGTTTTGTCAGCAATCTCAACGTCATCACGTTGTATGTAGGTGAGGTATCTTGAGGTATCTTCATCTCAATAACCAGTGTAAACAAAGAGGCAAAGATAAGACAAGTGTTCATATGTAACGGCTGCCAACTGACTGGCCTTAACCGAAATTACGTCGTTAGGCTACTGAGGGACCGCGGAGACGGAGTGGACAATCAGCGACCGACATATCATGGCGCGCGGACCAGTTTTCGTTCTGGCGTTTTTTACCGCTTTCGTTTGGTGCCAAGGGCGTCAGGTAAGGAAGTTATTTTCAAGGATTCTTCCTTCACTTTTCCCCGCCAAGCTTTAGGTGGTAGGCCAGGCCCGGGCCGGGATCTAGACCTGCCACCAGGCCACTTCTGCGACTACATGTCGATGGCAGAGCATAGGACCCCTACACTCCTTTCGCAGTGTCTTCTCACTCATACCTATCGTTCATAGACACTGCTTACAATGGCCCGATCCCCGCCGATTTACCGCATGGTGGCAGCACTAGTCAGCGGCCAAATAGCGCGGGAAACAGCGCCGGCCTGTTTAACAAGATCAATCACTACAAACAGAATAATCTAAACAGGCCATTGTGTTGTTAAACCATCGAACGGTTATCCAAAGCCCTGTGAAAACCGCACCGCTCGCCGCAAACCGCCGCGGAATCCGCTATAGTGGAAACGGGCCTTTACTGGCAGTCACGATACCATACTGAGCTGTGGGAACGTGCCCGGTGTATTTGTGGGATGAGGGGACACTTTTAGTGACATAATTGACGAAGAACTGATAAAACCAATACTACACCGCATATCACTACAGTTATCATCTTTTGAAATGAACTTCCCCTTGAAACTGTAAACATCAGGGGTACATGCACAATGTCTCTACATCCAATGGAGTAGAGGTTCATGTCCTTCCCAATGGTGATAGGGCAGTGGACACTAGACCTCGAGTCCTATCCAGATGATAATATTCCAAACGTTTTGTCAACAATCTCAACGTCATCACGTTGTATGTAGGTGAGGTATCTTGAGGTATCTTCATCTCAATAACCAGTGTAAACAAAGAGGCAAAGATAACACAAGTATTCATAATGTAACGGCTGCCAACTGACTGGCCTTAACCGAAATTACGTCGTTAGGCTACAGGGACTGCGGAGACGGAGTGGACAATCAGAGCGACCGACATATCATGGCGCACGGACCAGTTTTCGTTCTGGCGTTTTTTACCGCTTTCGTAGGATGCCAAGGGCGTCAGGTAAGGAAGTTATTTTCAATGATTCTTCCTTCACTTTTCCCCGCCAAGTTTTAGGTGGTAAGCCCCCGGGCCGGGATCAAGGCCTCCACGCAGGCCTCTTCTGCGACTAGATGGGCAGACCGTCGCGCATCCCACAAAACCAATCCCTGAGGTCCACATGGCGACCAAGGTGATGATTGGTAGAAATATAGTAGTACATGTACATGTTAGAGTTGGCTATATTAGGGCCGACTTAGGGCCGTATGCACGGGTCGGACTTCAGCCACACTTTCATCATAGTCTTACTTTTCTCAACGCTTCAAGCAAAGAGAAAGTCTAACTTTAGCTATACTTTAGGCGGAAGCCCGACCCGTGCATACGGCCCTTATTATCTCTCTAGTAAGGCTAGGCCTACCGGTATGTATTTTTTGCTTGAATCTTGACCGAAAAAATAAAAAGTGATCCGACAGTGCTGCCACCTGTTGGGCCATCACTCGCAGTAGGCCTATACTGCACAATAGCCTCTAATTTCAATATGGACAAAATTCCCACCCTGACTTCTTCCATTTCAGATTCGCCCTCTCTATATTGCTGGTTTTATGGCCAACAGCATCTACGACGTAGATTCCTACATCGAGGCGGGCGCTAACGTCATAGAAGCCGATCTTCTGTTTGACAAGGTACAGTATATGCTAGGTGGCGCGAAAAGGCATGGACCGATGCGAGTGCGCGTTTTTCACGGCCTAGGGATTCCTGTGGCCAGTTTTTCAGTTTGCCCAACACGTCATGAATCGCCAAAATCCCTAGGATAAAAGGTGCCCATAAATTTCTACGGCTGAGATGCCCATTGAGAGCGAACCTGCGCAAGAAAACTCACCTGGAGGAGCGGTCTCCCATGTAATGAACCCTTACATAAACCTTTTCTTTTCTAGCCCTAACCCTAACCTTAACCCCTACCCTATCCCTAAACCTTACCCCCCCCCCCCCCACGACCCAGTTATCCCCCCCCCGCGCGTTGAAAAAGTGTTTTACTCCAAAAGAAGTGTCCCTCTCTCGACTATAACAGTAACTACAAAATGTACAGTGTACTTGCTGAAAGGTTCAGGAACACAAATTTCGCGAGCGGTCTGCATAGTGCTGCCATCTAATTTCCATTTGAGTAACTAAACGTCTAAGTGAAGACAATCTCGATTTCAGCAAACCGGGCAAGCGCTTCAGTTCAACAAGGGGTTTCCGTGCGACTGTTTTAGGATGTGCAACAAGAGGGAGGGTATTATAAACTACCTACAACATTTCAAGGAAATCACGACACCAGGTATAAGCTAGTAGGCGTTCTCAGGTTTCGCAAGGCCTAACCTTTTGGATCTTTCAGGCGTCAGAAGATACATGTAGCCTACATCTTAGTTCTTTCAGGCGTCAAAGGATAGGCCTACACCTTGGATCTTTCAGGCGTCACAGGATAGTCCTACACCTTGGATCTTTCAGGCGTCACAGGATAGGCCTACACGTTGGATCTTTCAGGTGTCACAGGATAGGCCTACACCTTGGATCTTTCAGGCGTCACAGGATAGGCCACCTTGGATCTTTCAGGCGTCACAAGATAGTCCTACACCTTGGATCTTTCAGGCGTCACAGGATAGGCCTACACGTTGGATCTTTCAGGCGTCACAAGATAGGCCTACTCCTTGGATCTTTCGGGCGTCACAGGATAGGCCAATCCTTGGATTTCTAAGGCATCACAGGATAGGCCTACACGTTGGATCTTTCAGGCGTCACAAGACACCGGCCTACACCTTGGTTCTTTCCGTCTTCACTAGATACACCTTAATACTAACATCATATCATTGAGATGTTCCCTCTCTCACTGGATTGTGTAATTTTAGGCCATCCGAAATACAAGATTCATTTCACTGGCATCTTGCTTATTGATGCTGTCATGAGCTCCACGGATAAACTTGACTACGCTGGAGAAGACATGGCACGAATCTTGGACACTTACCTCTATAGTAACGGTACGTGTCAACACCCTCTTACCAAACCACAATATGGAAACGGGACAAATGTCCCTGATAGCATGACAACGCCCAGTGGTCATCGGGTCGAAGTTGGACGCGTCGGAACCCTCTCTCGTCAACCACGTACGGTGAAGGAGAGTGAAACCAAAAAAAAAAGAAAATTCAGCCGGTGTAACGTTTTTCATTGTGGCCATTTTTGTGTGCGACTCCCACACTTGGAAACAGACTCACTGTTTCTCCGTGTGTCGCCATTGTCAAGTCGCCGCTTTTTCCGTCAACCTGTTGTAATGTCACACACTGGTACACGGGCCACAATAAAAAACGTTACACCGGCCTCCTGGGTCCGTATTCATAAACAGAGTTGGGTTTTTAAACTTTGTTCAGACCATAGAGGTGGAAAATACTTAGACATCAAGTAAAATGATCAGTGCTCATGTCATTCATTCTTTTTCCAGAAAATAATGCCAAGATCATCTTTGAAATCGGGGGCCCAATATATCGCGGTTTCATTGACTCCCTGATTAAGAACCTGAGGGCACGAGGGAGGGCGGACCTACTGAACAAGATCGGTAAGAAAAATGGCAATTTTTATCCTCTTTAGAATATGAAATAGAAATCGAGTTTCTAAGGTGAAAGACATTGCTTCCTACCAGAATCGAACCCACGGACCCTCGCATATCCTCTTTAGGGTTCTTTTATCCTCTTTAGGGTGTGTTTCAAAAAGTGTTCCGTCCGACACCAGAAAATTTTCACCATTCTTTTGTCTACTGGTGAAAGGCTGTTTCTTGAAACTCTACAATATTCATGTCAGATGTAGGATTTGAAATCGGGGGCCCAATATATCGCGGTTTCATTGACTCCCTGATTAAGAACCTGAGGGCACGAGGGAGGGCGGACCTACTGAACAAGATTGGTAAGAAAAATGGCAATTTTTATCCTCTTTAGAATATGAAATAGAAATCGAGTTTCTAAGGTGAAAGACATTGCTTCCTACCAGAATCGAACCCACGGACCCTCGCATATCCTCTTTAGGGTGTGTTTCAAAAAGTGTTCCGTCCGACACCAGAAAATTTTCACCATTATTTTGTCTACTGGTGAAAGGCTGTTTCTTGAAACTCTACAATATTCATGTCAGATGTAGGTATCATGGAGCCCCAAATTATGGCGCTGCAAACTAACTGATCTATTAACCCTTTAAAGTCTGACAGCAGAAAGTATAGTTTTGGTGTCGGACGGAACGATAGATTTTGCTGGTAAGCTCAATATTTTTTGATACCCTCCTTCAAATGAGTGTACACTGTACATCCCAGATGGAGAAACTAATAGTTAAAGGTCTATATTATCAAATACTACATTTGATTTTTGGAAAATTAATGGCACAAATCTTTGTGATCATTTCAAAGTTAAATTTTGCCCCATTTTCTTGGGTGACCAATTTTGAAACATACCCTTTAGTCCATTGACGCCAGATGTGATTCTAGGCCTATTTGATTGCAGGGTAGCATTCTTAAAGATTTCTCCCTTCCGATTCCAGGGCTTGCATCTGCAGCAGGGCGTTACTATAAAGAATTCATCGCATTGGCCTCAGAGACAGGCCTAGGACTCTGGATGGGAGACGGTATTACAAACTGCCTGGAAGACTTCTTCAAATTGAAAGACGTCAGGGAAGCGTGTCGGCTCCGAGACGACGGACAGGGGGTTAGCAAGGTCATCAGATGGACTGTTGATTTAAAAAGGAACATCAGGAACGCCATGTGGTAAGTTTATAGGCCGTACAGGTAGGCCTACCAGTTAGTGCTTTAGGCCAGGGGCGGATCTAGGAATTGGGAAATGAGGGTGCGCCCTGTGCTAGGAGCACTGCAATTTGCACCCAATTCCAGAATTTTACATTTTTGTTGGCCAAAAGGGAAGGGGTGTGCCCGGTGCGCCCCCCCCCCCCNCCCCCGGATCCGCGCCTGCTTTAGGCCTAGCCTACTTCTCAAGGAAAGAATTTGAAACGCGTTTGATAGCGCGTTTTTTTACGATGATGAAGACGTTCGTGACGGTATTTAGTGTTACCGCCAGCAGAGACATGGACAGTAAAACTAGGCCTAATCACCTGCACTCTTAGCCGAAAAGGTTCCAGATAGAACCTTTTAGGGTTCTTTGACATGCTACACCTGGAGAACCCCAAAAGGTTCTATATAGAACCCTCTGAAAGGGTTCTCTTAAAGAACCCTTTGGTAAAGAACCCTCAAAACACTAAGGGGTTCTGTTAAAGAACCCTTTGGTAAAGAACCCTCAAAACACTAAAGGGATATTGATGTGATTTCGGGGGGCACCTTCCGGGCAAATTAGTGGGCCATTGGTGGCAATTCGATAAGTGTAGGTAGAGCCATATGGTCCTGATCGTTGAATTTGCAATGTCCACCTATACAAAAGAACAAACTTCCCCTGCCTTGCCTGAGCCATGGAGGTATTATTAAGAATACCTCTATGCTTGAGCCAGGTTGGCACAAGGGAAAGGGCAGATTCACCATGAAGCAAAGTCTGCACCTCTTGAATGTGATATACGTAACTTTAATCTTAGCCAATAGGCCGAGAAGCCACACAGAGTTCAGTTGGATGGGGTATACCAATACACAGCAGATATTCCTGTCTATGGTTTATGTTATACAATTATAGTCTTTATAACTTTGAAAGAGAAACAACCACAACCTAAAATTTGTGTCTCATATTTCAAACCATAGTTTATCAACATTCTTATTTGTTTGTTTTCGTGAGTCATCGGTTCTGTATTAAATTATTGCGAATTAGAACATAATTGTTGCTATCTGGGTTTACGCTCGTCAAAGAACCCTATGGGTTCTACCAATGCAGCAAAGAACCTTAGGGTTCTGTCAAGAACCCAGGGGTTCTTCAAAGAACCCTCTAAGAACCTTTTCGCTCGTCAAAGAACCCTATGGGTTCTACCAATGCAGCAAAGAACCTTAGGGTTCTATATAGAACCCAGGGGTTCTTCAAAGAACCCTCAAAGAACCTTTTCGGCTAAGAGTGTGTAAGAATATGATCGCAAGTCATAGGGAGACTACCGTCAATACGATCCCTACTATTTTCCCTCCAGGTTAGGTGTTGATGTGATCGGTACCAATGATGTCCATGACGTCCTAGCCGTTATGAAGGAAGAAGAATTCACCGGCCGCTATCGCCTGGCCACGCCTAATGACGACCCGTTTGTCAGGATCAAACGGGTGGGACCGCTGAGATATGGCTGTAGAAAGCCTGTAAGTTGTTTTCCTCGGCTCTACGGTAGAGAGGGGAACGTGATGAAGCAGGAGGTTTGACTCGGCGTCTCGGAAAAGAACCCCTTAAATGAGCCATCACACCATCTGGCTGATCGTTACCATGGTTACCAACACTTTGGATCTTTCAGGCTTTATCAGATACACCTTGTATATTTTGGGGTTCTCAAGTAGATTGGTACTACCTAGCGGAGGATCATGGAACAATCTACTTTGCAAAATGCTTCATTCACCTTGGACCTTTCAGGCTTTATCAGATACACTTTGGGCCTTTCAGGCTTTATCAGATACACTTTGGGCCTTTCTGGCTTTATCAGATACACCTTGGACCTTTCAGGCTTTATCAGATACACTTTGGGCCTTTCGGGCTTTATCAGATACACTTTGGGCCGTTCGGGCTTTATCAGATACACTTTGGGCCTTTTGGGCTTTATCAGACACACTTTGGGCCTTTCGGGCTTTATTAGATACACTTTGGGCCTTTTGGGCTTTATCAGATACACTTCGGGCTTTATCAGATACACTTTGGGCCTTCCGGCTTTATCAGATACACCTCGGACATTTCATATTTTATCAGATAGGCTACACTTCGGGCCTTTGAAGCTTTATCAGATACACCTCGGAACTTTCAGGCTTTATCAGATATATCTCAGACATTGGGCCTTTCAGGCTTTTCAAATACAGCTTGGACCTTTCAGGCTTTATCAATACTCCTTGGATCTTTCGGGCTGCTAATACTTTCGGCTAATACCATTCACTTGATATCATTATCAGCACATTCTTTCCTTGTTTTTGCAGTCCATCTTCAAAGGACGCTACGTCTGTTGGAAGGACAAAGACCCGTCAGGCAGCTGGTGTGACGTGAATAAAGAATGCACAAACAACAAGTCAGATTGTGAGGATGGCATCCAACTTCCTTGTTCGTAGGAGGAAACCTACAGAAGAATCCAATGAGGAACCCGCACACTAACGTCACGACATGGCGCTGCGAGCGTTTGTACCGAAGTCTGTTTTTCTAACGTTATTTCCATTTACTTCTGGCGTGAAAATAAACCATTTGTGTTGGTCGCCCAACAATAAAACTTACATCATTTTGTAGCATATGAAATTTTCTTTTAATCTCATTCCTTTTTTTCTTAAAATGAAGAGATACAATGGCGATAAAAGCAACGTCTTTTGTGCCATTTTTCCTGTAGAAAAATGTACAGGCAATTTTTTTCATGACGCAACGTCAGCACCTAACTTGACGTCAATGACACCTAAAATGACGTCAGTGACGTCATTTCGGTACAAGCGCTCGCAGCGCCGACCTGTCGGTGAGCGGGTTCCCCATTGCTGTCTATTTGATACATGTAGAGAGTCGTACCGTTTCACTGCCATTCACAAGGCAAAAAGACTTTCATTCATTCAGACATTTTTCTTTTATAATCTAAATATACAAAATCAACAATACCATTTCAACTAATCAGAGTTTCAGTCCCAGTTTTGCTCACATTCCGACCTCGGAACACCTGCTTGGTTCATTTATAAATTCTCCACCGCCAAAACAGTGAGGACATACAATATCCCTGTGCACATCATCCAATGGCCTACGGCTGTCAGCACAGATCCATAGTTGGTTCGAAATTCCTTGGTGCCCCTCACGGGATACGACGAACCATCGGAAAAACACCCTCAAATTACCAATAGACTCTATCACTGCCAAAGAGCGCAGCACATGACGGGACAGCGTCATGAGGTCCCGCACGTCATTAAATTCTGAACGCATGACGCGACTCGAAAAAAAATCAGGTTGTTTCAGCGATCATGACGTCGTGAAACAATCTGATTTTTTTTCGTCTCGCCTCAAAACATCATGAATCAATGACGTGTGGGACGTCTTGGACGCTGTCCCGTCAGGTGCTGCACTCTTTTAGAGGAATATCCTGTATTCGCATGTGCATCGAGGTCACTAAATGAGTAAAACCCTGAGACTGCTACGCACATGATTGTACATTAATAAACAAATATCGAGTCTTGTGACTTAAACAAAATTAATTGGTCAGCTATGCGTGGAATGATATTCTCTACCATCCGCCTGGACCCCCCCCCCAATTTGTAGACCTCTCACCTGTGGCTAGGAGAACCACTTTCAAGTCCCTCTTTCCAAGTGGCAAGACAAGATTGCAGTGGCTTTGGAAGACCATATTTGTGTGGCGGTCTAGGAAAACCCGGCGGATGTCAAATGGCCTTGCTGAACCTGCACATTTCAAGAGCTGAAATGTACTACATAACAGGCAAACAGTAGCAGATCAATGCACAGGCAATCTGACAGCCCTTATTGATTGTTCAGTGACATCCGCCGGGTTTTCCTAGACCGCCACACATTTAGCCCCCACCCCCACCCCTACACACACACAGTGGCTTGGAAAAAACACATTTGAGACCCTGGGGTTTTTGACTGAGATCTAAACACACTTTATGAAAATTTCAGCTAGCAGTAAAAAACAGCACATTATCATTTGAGAGAAAAAGTCAGTCTTTTCCAAAACCCTTATAAGTATCTAAAATAATATCACTGGTCACTAATTCACATAATGATATTTCTAAGATAAACCTTTGTTATTTCTTCCTGCTTAGAACCATATCTGTTATTCTAATAAGCGCAGACTGCTCTGGGGATGGGCGAAAATGTCTCAGCAGTTTAACGGCTTGTCTACAGTGCGACTCCGCTAAACACCTCGTTTGTTCCACTCCATCACTCTGAAAATGAGAGAAAATTGCAGTAAGTCACATTTTTATCAAGCCATTCAGACCTCACACCTATATGAAATAAAGGCCAAGATCGCAGTTCTGTTGTGAACAACCCCCAACCCAGGGTTTTGATTTTGTGAAGATGCTCTTTTCTTCATAGCCAAGAGCATCTAGGGGCCATCCATTTAGTACGTCCGCACCGAGGGGGAGGGGGTTGACATCAATGCGTTCCGCATGCATACAGGGGGAGAGTCAAATCTGAAGCGTACGTACGCATCCAAAGTAAAATTTTTTCGCCAATATATGCTCTCCTGTTCACTGGCGCCCTGAACTGACGATCGCGCTTTGAGCGCACGAGTGCCATCTATGAACTAATACAAACATCAGTAGTCACATGTCGTCGTCTGCTTCGTTGTCGAAGACAGTCCTCTGCTTCATTATCTCCACCGATTCAACTAACGGTAATACCAACAGGTATAAAAGACTGCTCTTGGCGTATCATAGGCCTACTACCTCAGTGCAAAAGTCAAAGTACGTACGTATGCAAAGGGGAGGCTTGATACCAATGTGTGCAAGTGTGTACAGGGGGGGGGGGGGCCAAAAATCTGGGTTTTGGGGCAAACGTACTAAATGGACGGCCCCTAGGTATTTATGCGTAGAATGGCAAGAAAGTAGTTTATCTACTCTCAAAGAACCCATCTGACGGAGCCCAGGGTCAGTAAGGACCAACTTACCAATGCGACACATTTCCTGGCATGATCAACATCCCCCTCCTCTGAAAATCTCCTCATAACCATCTCATGAAGTTCTGGATACTGGTCACAAGCAAAAAGCACAGGCGCCGTAGCTAGTCCTAGTTTGAGATCTGCGGCTGTGGGTTTACCCATGGCTTGATCACTGGCGGTAAAATCCAACATGTCATCGACGAGTTGAAAGGCGACGCCAATGTTTCGTCCGATTTGATAGGCCATCTCAACTTCTGATTCGCAGACTTCGCCCAGGATGGCAACCTAGAATTCAGAATTAAGTGTTTAGTATGATCTATACAGATAGTGCAATTGACAAAGGTATCCTCTTATTAGCAGCAGTATGTTTCAAACTTTGTTCAATACACAGATTCTAGGCCTGCAAGTATCTGAATAGCTGAACTGATTCTAGGCCTGCATGCGTCGATTCTAGGCCTGCAAGTACCAGTATCTGAATAGCTAAACAGATTCAATCTAGGCCTGCATGCGTCGATTCTAGGCCTGCAAGCATCTGAATAGCTGAACAGATTGTAGGCCTGCATGCGTCGATTCTTGGCCCCGTTCTAGGCCTGCAAGTACTGGTATCTGAATAGCTGAAGAGATTCTAGGCCTGCATGCATCAATTCTAGGCTTGCAAGTATCTGAATAGCTGAACAGATTCTAGGCCTGCATGCGTCAATTCTAGGCCTGCAAGTATCTGAATCGCTGAACAGACATACATCTGTATCTTGAGCTATTAACACCCTTCGTTATATTTGGTCTGTTTTTGTTCATACTCACAGCTTTGCAACTATTTGCCATCAGACTGGCAGTTTTCTTGTATGTTTTTCGTAAGTAGTGAGTAAATCTTTCGCTCTGTTTTTCCTTCGTCCCCAGCTGCATAAATTCACCTGAAAACACAAGAAAAGAAGTTTGTTTCTATAACAAAGCAAGGAGCCCACCCTCATCAAAAATATATGACTAAAATAAAATAGAGTAAACAATTTCCAAACTTAGTCATGTTTGGAAATTTGTTATTCTATTTTATTTTATTGGGCAAACGTACTTCAGATAAGGTGATCAGTATTCATTATTATCATCTTATCTGAAGTAGTTTGCCCAATAACACATGCATGAGAATTAAACTTATTTGTGTTAAGATATCCCGAATGGTTTACAACAAGCTGTGGGGTTGGTGTATTCTTACCTTTGACTAAGTCTTCGATAACCTGAGCAAGGACAATCACAACATCAGGATTACCAATTCTAGCTAATGCCATGGATGCCATGGAGAGGATATAGTCACCAGTTGTAATTGCCTGAAATGCGAAATTTGATCATGACGACGCCGTCTAGAAGTACATGTCGGGATGAGGTTGAGTGAATCGACAACTGAATCGACCAGCAAATGTGGAAAGGTCGTCAGCCCTCAATGACCTTGAATGATAAAATAATAACTTCACCTTTTGTTGTCCCCATGAGTAATGAACACTTGGCTTGCCACGCCTCGTATCAGATGCATCAATGACGTCATCGTGAACCAAACTTGCTACATGAATCATTTCGGCAATCTGAGCAACTTTCTTCTGACTATCGAGTAAATGACTGAAATGAACAACTACTCTATTTAGATCAAAATAATGTGCATTCCTTCCTTACTCAACCTGCGAGGGTATTTCTTTGCCCTACAGCTGCTGGTTAATGAAGAATGTCATTTTTCCTATGTCACTGGTCACTTGTCACATGTAACAGAGTGACATCTCCGAATTTCGCAAATTTTCGACCTCAGGCACTTTCTAGTAGAGATCCCAGAAGTGAATTCACTTCTGGGATCTCTACTAGAAAGTGCTTGAGGAAGACCCCGCTTGGGGTTGAAAATATGCGAAATTCGGAGACAACTTTACTTTTTCCACTCCCCGGCGAGTATTACAGTCCCGGCAGCCGATTTCAGCACCCTTGGACTAACATTCACATTGACCATCACTACCACCCAGGTACCCCTTTTACACCTGGGTGGGGTGAAGCAAGTGAAGCAAAGTGACTTGCTCAAGGTCACAAGCAAGCGTGGTTTTTTCTTTGTCTGAATCGAACCCGCGACCCTCTGATCAGGAGTCCCTCTTGCTAACCGCTACACCACGCCACTCCCCACGTCGTTCTTTGTGCTCTATGTTGCACATCTACTAGGTGGGAAGGGTCCTTTTATAAAGTCCTCACCATTGTCTATTTGCACCATGTTGTAGATTGATGAGTTTCGCCAACAGGAGAATGAGAGTTGGACGAAATGCTTTTCCTTTGCCATCAAAATGGTAATGTGACATTTCCCTGAGTGTGGTCTTGTGGGTGGATAATTCCTGCAAATATTCAGATACATTTGGTTATTATACCGTACTCAAAGCGAATTGACATCAAAAAAATTTGATTTAGAAATAGAATTTGAAAGGGGACGAATTTTCTGGAAAAAATGTAAACAAACTTCTCCAGAATGTCAACAAAGAAATGTTCGTGCATTCTGATTGGCTGAAATTTTGTGTTTACAAACACCAACCAAATGTTGACAAAATCCGCTATCAATTTGCTTTAACTTGTGCGCTTTTTTCAAAGTCAATCATCTAGGTTATTTTACACAATTTTGACAACCTTTAAATTGTGATGTACTTACCGATTTGATATCTCCACAAAGATTAACTAGCTCTTGTTCTACAAGTTGATATGGATCAGTGCTCTCATTTGGATCTGGGTGTAGTGTACCATTGGTGAAAGGTCGATGACTTTGGGTTGGGAGAAATACTTTTCGAATATGTTTTGCTGATGATGACACCTGACATCCCGGAAGAACAAAAGAAAGTTACGTAGGCCTAAACTACAACTTCATCGTCAAACAAACCAGCAATGTCAATGTCTGACAATGACAATAGGCCAAGGCCTATGTCCCCCGACCCTCTGTCATGGTCCCTTTTGGTCACATCACCTAGGAAACTGGCTTAAATTGGCTGTTAGTGTTGACTGGAGTTATAGGGCCGTATTCTAGAAGCTTCCTTAGGTGTAAAGTCGACCTTAATCTTTTGTATTCTACCCTGCAAACAATAGCTAAAGGTCGACCTTACACTTAAGGAAGCTTCAAGAATATGGCCCCTAGTCTTTTTAACTGACAAGCTTCTCAAATTCCGTTCCCGCGGATGAAAAGTGCCATTTTTTCTAGGTTAAAGTGCCCTTTTCACAAAGTTTGCACCCTGCCCCTCTGAAATCCTAGATAGGCCTACGCCTATAGGCTAACCCTGTGTCAGTGTCAGAGCATTCCAATTCAGCAGTTTAGCGTAGGCCTAGGCTAGGCCTACGCCCTGCCCTCAGCCCACACACCCATGACCCTAATTCCGCCACCAAAAATTTGAAATTAAATTGGGCATTAGCTAGGCCTAGGCCTAAAAAGAAGGGCCTAGCTTAGGCCCAGGCCTATAGGAGTAGGCCTACCGGTATGGATGGGAATGATAAGGGAACATCCCGGCCCCGACATCGCCCCACGTCCACGTGCCTGCATGCTGCATGCATGAACAATTTGGCATCCACAGGCCTAGCCTACCGTACACAATGAATGCACAGCATTCCATCAGTCAGAATGATTACTGCAGCACATCACCTTATCATTTATGGCCTTTCCTTGATTTGAATATGTGTAAAATGTTCTATTGAAGCCATTTGAATTTAAAATTCGAGATTTAGTCGAAAGTCGCCCACACAAACACCGAAACCGGCGTGTGAAGGCGATTTTGGAAGCCATGCTGCATGTGCTGATTGTGTCATTTGTGTCAAGGTCACAGTTTACAACCAGAGCACGAGGTTGGGATTTTTTCGCGGGAGATTCAAATCGTCGTAGTTGTATTGTGCTGACATCTAACAGAGGAAATTAAGACTATTTTATAAGTGTGCGGTACGTCTTGATCATCTAGCGGAATGTACAGTCTTTGCCAAAAGTTTATCACCACCTGATACCTTGAATATTTCAAATACCACTGGGCCAATGTTAACACGGTTTTGTTCCACATGAAAGTGGATCTTGTTGGTCACATTTCTGCATCAAAATTTTGAATATTTGGAAATATCGCAATTATGTATAGCGCTTCAGAAAAAAATCCCTAACATAGGCCTACATTATATTTATTATGTAATTTTTGTGACATTTGTTGCAGCTATAGAGTGGAACCTTAAGACTTTGCGATTTGTTTCATCAAAATCTGTCGAGTGGTTACTGAGATATTCAGTTCAATTCAAATAAGGTTTATTATCTCCTTGTAAAAGAGTACATTACTTTGGAGGAAGTTAACATACCGTGCAGGACAGAGGATGGAGAAGAGGGGTTGATGGCATCTGTCTTGGGAATGTATCCATCAATCCATAATGGTGGAAGGAGTGCAAGTGCAATTATTTACAATTTATCATGATAATGATAATAAAATGAAGCCTAAACCAGATATTATAAAGATATTTGAGATTATCAAAATTTCGGTAATTTGAAAATTTCCAATTTTTCACAAAACTTTGATATCTGAGTAGACAGAGCTCACCTAAAAACGTAGAAGTATGAAATTTTGGAACTTTTAGCATAAAACTGGCATGTTTTTTTTCAAAATATCAACAATTTTGGTATTTTGAAAAATATGCAATACGCAAAAGTCGCAAAATTTTGTAAACAAGAGGTTAGCTGCATCTAGTTGGCATCAAAATTTCCTGAAAAGCAGGAAAATCTCAAATTATCAAAAGTTATCTCAAATTGACAGCATATTTTGATGAAACAAAGCCCAAATCCGTAGAAAGTTCCACTCTATAGTCTGCAACAAAGTCACCAAAAAATTACATAATAAAAAATTGATTTTTGGTGATTTCTCGTGCGCACTGGCTATTCGTACCGTCACGGTGCAAATAACGCCAAACCAGATCTTATTCACACCGTCGTAAACAGCCAGTCAGAGAGCTTCATTCAAGGCATGCCAGATGAAGTTACCGGTATCATCTCGCACAATGCTGGATTTTTTTTTCAATGTTCTTGATGAAAACGTTAATTTATAACCACTACCAGGAAAAAATGTTTTATAATCAATGCTTTTGGGCAAGGTAGGCCTACTAAACTTTCTAATGATTCCCCACAGTTCGTAGCATGAGCCTCAGTGGCCGAGTGGTTTGCGTGGGCGGTTATCAAACGGAAGGTCGTGGGTTCGAGCCCCGCCATGACAGTTCTTCTTTTATTTTCTTTTAGTTCTTCTTTTCTTTTAGTGTTCTTCTTTCACCTCCTTTTATTCTTCTTTTCCTCTTTTTATCGATATCGTGATATCGATCCGTGTGACTGTCGGAAAATGGGGAATGCGTAATTCTTGAGTCAAATTTTTTTTAAACAAAAAATTAGGGCCTATGAAAAATATTTTATCATCAGACAGCAGAGGCCAACATTTCACCATTAAAGATGGGGTCACTGGACCCCGTCAAAGGAAAAAAATTGCCCAGGCTAAAATATCATTTTAGATCTGCTGCCCACAGTCGCACTAACTGTCCCGTTACGGCGCAGAAATTATACATCACCGGCACGGTACGAATAATCATTCTCCACGCGCTATTCCCACCGTGACGGTGTAAATAAGAGCTATTCCTGCACTATTCCGTCACGGTACGAATAAGAACCGGCGGCGCACTACAAACTCGTCCCCAGTGGGTTTACGTTCCTACAACACCACTGGAAAGGGCTGACGACTTCAGGAATACTGCGCATGCGCAATCTACTAATTTTGAGGCGAATCACGCCAAGGCCGTGGCATGATGTTCGCAACAAACCATGCTAACTATTCGTTTGAAATTGCTCTAATACTCAAACAACTTCGTGTTTTGGGAGTATAAAATGGCCCTTTAGGCATATATGATGTTTTTCAGTCACCGAAGAACGAAATATTGTGTGAAACAAACATTTTGGCACGCTGCCAGCGGCTGACCAGAAATTTTGGTCAGGTCGTCAGCCCTTTCCAGAGATATCTTCGGATGAAGTAGATCTGGGTACGAGATTGGGCGCACTATTCACACCGTCACGGTACGAATAAGAACCGACGGCGCACTATTCACACCGTCACGGTACGAATAAGATCTGGTTTGGCGTTATAACCGTCACGGTACGAATAGGCCCGGCCTTTCTCGTGAGCTATTGCAGAATTATGATATTTCCAAATATCCAAAATTTTGATGCAGAAATATGACTAAGCTGGAAACACACTGCAAATTATAGTCAGTCACCAATTATTGGAACCAGATGACACGAACTTGGCCAAGACTTTAAATATCAGCAAAACACACTGCTAACATATCTTGGTATTAAAATTAGCATATCGCGCATGCGCAGTATTCCTGAAGTCGTCAGCCCTTTCCAGTGGTGTTGTAGGAACGTAAACCCACTGGGGACGAGTTTGTCTCCCCGCCTCCTCTACAATGACCATGAATGACCAGCGCCAGAAGGGCTGTGCGAGCGAATGGTAAACAAAGTCTGTACAATAACTCACGCGGGAACTCACGCTGGCATAGTCTACCACATGTATACTGTGCATTAAGCGACCACAGTCGGTTATTATTGAATCACCTTTTGAGTTGTAATAAGGTGGGCTTCGTGTGGGCTGTTAAACGATTAATGGAACTGGAAACACACTAGGTTTCTTTCATAAAAGACGCGCGCGCTGACACAACGCGGTAAGCCCAACCCTCCTCGACCACTTTATTGAATAGGACAACCATGATTGGCTCTCGCTGACCTAACAATACCATACTCGCCCCGCCTACGATGACAATGGCAATGAATGACCAGCTCGATCGTTCCTGCTGGACTTGAACGCCCCCATGCGACCGGTGTGTTAGAATCTGTTTTCTTTGGAAGAGTAATCAATGAGACGGGCGATCAATCCCCCATCTTGGTCTACATGAGTGTCTGTACTGAAGTCAGACACAACCTCATACTTCGTCCGTGCAAATCATTGAGAGGTTCGCCGTGATTTGTGTTTCCCTCGCACCTCGAGTCGCCGTACACCAATCAGAACACTTGTTTTTAGCGGTCAACACAAAGGTGTGCATGATGAAAACGGGGAGCGATGTCACAAGCCTTGGCAAAGAAGTCATATCATGGGCTAAATCAAAACATGCATGAATGATAGTGCGGATTAAATGTAAAAAGACCTCCCCTACTCTAACCGGACATTGTAGTTTCATATCCCAAACGCGCCGCGCATTGAGCCGCCCTTCTATTGTTTGCCATAATTAACGAGCAGCACGTGCGGCCCGCGCGCCTCACATTTAAGCTGGAAACACACTGCAAATAGTCGGTCACCAATTATTGGAACCAAATGACACGAACTTGGCCAAGACTTTAAATACCAGCAAAACACACTGCTAACATATCTTGGTATTTTAATTAGATCCAGTCCAATCTCGAGTGAAGAAATCACCTTCACCTTTTTCATTCTTGGCGGGAAATAGAATTCAGAGTCAAAATGGCTATTTACATGTCATGAAAACGAAAGTGGAGAGGACGTTGGGACAAAAGAAGGTCTTGGGTGGAACCTTGGATAAGTAGAAGACCTAAACTAGGCGCATACCATACTTTAGTTCAGGAACTGAGATAGGAAGATGTGGTTCAGTGGCTGACTTCAAGAATTATCCATGAATGGATGGCGCAGAACCTTGGGGAATTATTGCAAAGGGTGCAGGGTAGAATTTCCAAGGAAACAACACCTTTGAGACCCGATTTCAGCAGGGAAAAGGCTTAAATAATGTGCTTGGAGTGTTGGCCAACCCAGTCTAGCACAGCACACACTGCAAATATCCCTGCCTTTATTTTTTTCACATGCCAAATATAAACAAAAATTGGTTTCACATGTCAAATATAAACAAAAAGAGTTGGTGAAAATAGAACACGGGCTAGAGTCACCAAGACTTGCGAAAAGTATCAATTTACTTGAGAGGGCGACTTGGTGAACGACACACACTACACACAAATACCTATGACCTGATGGTTCCAATTAAAAAAGTTGGCAAGGTTTGTAGTGTGTTTCCAGCTTTAGAAGATATACTTTCATGTGGAACAAACCGTGTTAAAATTGGCGCAGAAGTATTTGAAATATTCAAGGTATGAGGTGGTGATAAACTTTTGGCAAAGACTGTACAGTGACGCCGCGGAAATTGAGCGGCCAAATTAGAAACTAGTCTAATAAATTCGCGGTACGTCTTGAGCGCGGAAGTGACGGAGCCTAGTTCTACAACCAAATGACAAACTGCAGATTCTATACCAAATAGACCAAACACCAGTGTACAGTGTGGTACAACGTGCATGATCACTGGAAGTCCATATTGTTGATCAAGTTATTGCGAAGTTTTCCCCATTTTCCCCTTATCCACCCAAACCCTCTAATAAACTATGGCTAATGTATTTTTCGCCAAGAAAGATAATAAGAAAGGAAAGAAAAGCAAGAAAAATAAGTTCGTAGCCGCCGACTTGTTGGAGGACGGGTCGCAAACTTCGGCCGCTCCAACTCCAACGCAAAAATCGGAAAAAACCAAGAAGAAGAAGAAACCAAGGGATAAATCTGATGCTGGTAAATCTACAGGTGACAACTCGAAAAAAGAGGTGGGTGTTCATTTCTTCATCCATGTGTGGGCGCCGGGCCTAGGGCAGGCCAAGGCCTCCTATATAGGCTGGGCCTAGGCCTAGCCTGTGACTGTGTTGATCAGTGAGTTTGATAACTCAAACTGAAAGCCTACCAATAATACCGGTAGGCCTAGGCCTACCGTACCAGCCTCACGCTAAAAGCCCCCGTCTGTCACATGTCCACCGGGCCCCGCCCGTGGGCAATCTGTCTGTTTTTACTCGCCGTAGGCGTATCGATAGCATAATAGAGTTCAGTTAGCTGGTTAGATTGGCTAAAAAAATTTAAGGGCCTAAGGCCCTTTTGCCAAGTGGCTGTGTATGGCCCTGCCAATGAATGATGCTGCTGCAGTGTCGTGCTAATTGCCATCCTCCACCGTCGACTACCGTCCACACTTGACTTGTCATTGATATCTTTTCCGTCTGTTTTTCAGGAAGATGAAGAATGGATCGAAGTTGACGAAAAGGAGGTTACTTATGAAGGATTGAAAATAAAAGCCTTACAAATTGTGTAAGTTTATGGTTTGTTTTAGCTCGCCTGGTTAAACCATCTCAAAATTTTTGTCAAGGTAATCTTTATATGAGGGATGCATGACATAATAATACAATGTAGGTTTTAGATTTGACGTACTTTTCAAGATCGCAGCAAAGTTCAAAATTTCGCCCTTCCTCTTCCATTGCAGAGATGATGCTGAACAAGACAGGGAAAACCAGGAACAAGACGATGATGAAGATGATGACAGTCCAGGCTCCAAAAATACTAACACAGGCCCATGGGCAAATGTAGCAGTGTCACAGCAAGCGGTGGAAACAGGTAGTCAAGAATCAGGCGACCAACCACCAGAGGCGCCCAAGGAAGAACCAACAAAAGCTGCGCCTGCAAAATACGTTCCACCCGGATTGAGAAAAGCAATGGCAGAGGGTACGGGTGCATCGGCGCCGGTGAGGCGGAGGAATCCTAAGGTGGCGCCAGATATACAAAGCGAGATGCACTTCCCTTCTTTAGGGCAAACTAGTAATACGTCAGATAGGCTAAAGGAAAAAGAACTGTAAGTATTGAAGAAAGATTTGGTGATATTATGCTCTAATGAAATGAGGGCCTTGAAGACAGATGAGATTCGCTCGCGAGTCGCCTCTGCCATGCGGACATCTCTTCAGGACAGCAGAAAGGTTAATCCCTAGTTGGTCACATCTGTTCATTCTGACCTCTGTATAGACCATTCTCAAATTTGCAGATCTGCGCACTTCCGCCGAAATCTCAACCTGAAACCAGCTCAGTGTTTTCCCTGGGATTTAGTTGAAACGTGACGGTCGCCTGACGCGCGAAGCGCGGCAGCCGAGGCGCGTAGCCCCGAGCGGGGGGGTGTGCGAGGGGGGGTTTCCCCCCCCTCGCGTAGAAAATTTTTGATTCTAGAACACTGCAAGACGCCATTTCCGTGCCCGAAAACGCAACGCAGTACTAACTTTCTTGACGGACCGAAGCGCGCGCAATGAGGCGAGCGCCATCTATGAAATCTCGTTGGCAAGTTTATGAACTGGATAATGCTAGACGGGTGGTGAAGGTAGTATAATTGGACCGATCCATTATCGTTGTTGAAAGGGGTGTGTAACAACCATCTTCCTCTGTCATGTCTGTTGCGTCCGTATGAAAACAAGCGTTGGGAGTGCTCAGAATGCGTGTCGGCCGATTTTTTTTTGCGTGACGGTGGATATTTTAAGCGTGGCGGTTCCACTACGTAGATTTTTTAACGTGGCGCAGGCACAGACGTTTGCATTCTAAACGTGACGGGCCGTCACGTGTTTTTTAATCAGGGAAAACACTGCGGGTCTTCGACGTCACTGTCGTGGGGTTGTCTGCGTTGCGATCGTGGGGTTGTCTGCATTGCGTCATTCAGTTTCAGACCAAGGTTATGGTTGAGATTTCGGCGGAAGTGTGCAGATCTTTCTCGTTTACGTCAATAAATTTGAGAACAGTCTATTGAGAACACTCTCAATAGACGACATGGACGATTCTCAAATTCGCAGATCTCCGCACTTCCGCCGAAATCTCAACCAGAACCTCGATCTGAAACAGGCTGGCGTGACGTAATCCATGAGTCAGCAATGGTCAAGTCTGACGCAACGTCTTCGACGTCACTGTCGTGGGGTTGTCTACATTACATGTACGTCATTCGGTTTCAGACCGAGGTTGTTTGAGATTTCGGTGGAAGTGCGCAGATCTTTGTCGTTTATGTCAATTTGAGAACGGTCTATTCAGGACAACATCTGACTGTCCCAGAGGCGTGCTCAATGGCGAGGTTCCACCCAAAAAATTAGCGAGAATGTGTAGATTGCCGTAATTGTTTTCTATCAAGATGGATGTAGCTGTCAGTGCAGTATCACATCGTCCTTTCTACGCTTTTATTCACGTTTTCTCATCCTTTTTTTCAGCGAACGTGAAAATCCCAAAAATAGATTCGAAACTGTGAAAGGTGGAAATCGGCAGTTAGAGGATACGTCGAAACATGGACTACAGCTTGAAATAGAAAATAAATTCGACTTGCTTCAGGAGGACAATTGACGTCGCAGTCGATCCGAATGACAATGAAACTTTGGTGAATTTTCGTACCACACTGTGTTATTTGATTCGACAAATCAATTTCAAAGGAGTTTTCAACACATAGCGGGTCAACGGGTCAGGTGACCATGTTGGCCGAGAATGTTGACCCATCGGGGATTATGATATGTGCTGCTTGTCACCAGCAGCAGTTAGTTATTAACTGATTTTGCATATGGCATACAGACTCATTGCAGAACGTAAAAGAATCCATGGCTGTATCGTACAAGAAGTCATTTTGAAGCAATGAGGAACCCGCACACTAACGTCATGACGTGGCGCTGCGAGCGTTTGTACCGAAGTCTCTGTTTTTAGCTCAGCTTTCAGCTGAGCTAGTCATATGTATACTGAGTGGCGTCCGTCTGTGTGTGTGTGTGTGTGTCGTCCGTGACACTGGCACGTTTCGCAACCGCAAGGCCCAGGGTCATGAAAGCCGGTGGAGTGGTAGGCCCTAGGAAGGACTCGAAACAGGACCAAAAATTTTTGCGATCTGACGTACATTCTGCTCTCCAGGGGGCATTTTCCGTAAAATGGAAAACCCCAATAACTCAGTCCACAGGCAATATATCAAACTGAAATTGATAGGGTATGAAGCTTGATTTTTGGTACACCAAGTGCAATGGAAATTAATTTGAAATTTGTTCTCCAGGGGGCGCTAGGTGACAAAATTGAAAACAGCACTATTTAAATTTCCCGCGCCAGTTACTTTGACGGGTTGGCTGCTCTTTTGTTCATGGAATGAGGAATCATGGGAAATGTCGTGGTGCTTGCACAAAGTGAATCGAGATGAAATATACCTATGATCATCGCATAAAATCCCAATGGTCATAGACAATCGCCTTATGAAATCATACCTGAGTGGTATTTTAGAGTACCATCAAACAATAACTGAAATTATTTTTCGTCAAAACGACACAAGTGGGTTCAAAATATGACGATATATATTGGAAAAAAATCACAATGATCGAACCGACAACAGCGATCTCGGCTTCATGCACGTCANGAAGTGTAGGTTTGAACTGACCTACTTCCATGACCTATTTACCTACTTAAAGACCAGGTGAACCAAGGTAGCCATGTTTGGTATCAAACTGAAGGTAATGAAGTGTAATTTGAAGTGATCTACATGTACTTCCTTGACCTGCTTAAAGACCAGTTGAGCCAAGGTGTCTTCCTTGGACCCAGTTTACAGTTCCACCTCTCCTTCAGCATGCTTCACTACACCTACAACTACAACTGAAGTCAACTGTCAGCTGAGCGCCAGGCCCTTGGGCCTCTTGTTCTAACGTTATTTCCATTTATTTCTGGCGTGAAAATAAACCATTTGTGTTGGTCGCCCAACAACAAAACTTACATCATCATGTAGTTGTAGCAGATGAAATTTAAAATGATGAGATACAATGGCGATAAAGGCAACGTCTTTTGTGTCATTTTTCCTGTAGAAAAATGCACAGGTCATTTTCTCATGACGCAACGTCAACACCTAAAATGACGTCAATGACGTCGTTTTGGTACAATCGCTCGCAGCGCCGACCTGTCGGTGAGCGGGTTCCCCATTTCCTTCGAGAGAAGAAGTATGCTTGTTCATATTATGGGAGACTTTATACCGTTAGAGGTCGCCTGTTATCGGTCCCAGAACGTCACAAAATTCGACGTCACAGACGTAAGCCATGGCGTCCATGCCATTATGGGTGACGTCATGCTGTGCATTTCTCTGTGACGTCAAAACAGACATAAGCCATGGCGTCCACGCCATTATGGATGATGTCATGCTGTGCATTTCTCTGTGACGTCAAATTTCGTGATGTTGTACTAGGACCGCTAACTGGTGGCGGCCTCTAACGGCGGACAGTAAAGTGTCCCATTTTGGGCCACCCTGTATTGCAGAGCTTTGACACCGAAAATGATTGTCATACAAGTATACAATCTCATTTCATTATTCACTCCTTCAGCTTCCTGATTTTGATTTTGTACATAAGAATGAATTGATCAGATACAGTCTTCTCGCTAGGCCTTTTTAGCTCACCTCTGTGAGGTGAGCTTCTCCCATGGTGTGTCGTCCGTCGTCGTCTGTCGTCCGTCGTCTGTCGTCCGTCGTCCGGCGTCCGTCGTCGTTAACAGGGGTGGCACGTTTCTAAACCGCTTGGGTTACAAACTTGAAATTTGGTGTACAGGTACCCTATGGTAAAAACTATCTCTGGACCGAAACTTAGCGCTGCTGCTTTTATACTCTGGCCTGTAGGGGGCGCTTTGTGAAAACCTTCTTTTGGCCATATCTCCTGAACGCTGTTAGCTAGAACCACGAAACTTTTATGGTGGGTTCCTCTGATGAGACTACATCACATAAATCCCGGGTTTTTGATTTGACCTACTTTTCAAGGTCACAGAGGTCAAAGTTCAAAATTCACTGTTTGGTGGCACATTTCAT
>NMRB01000612.1:131461-155752 GCA_002633025.1 Notospermus geniculatus
CCCCCCACCCCCACCCCCACCCCCACCTTCACCTTCACCACAGGCACGTATCCAAGGGGAGGGTACACCCTTTTGGCCAACAAATCTGTAAAAGCGACCGTGAAATTCTGGAATAGACGATATCACTCCAAAAGAGTGCAGCACCTGGCGGGGTAGCGTGCATGACGTCCCGCACGTCAGTTCATGATGTCTGGGCGTGAGACGAAAAAAATCAAATTGTTTCACGACGTCATGATTGCTGAAACAACCAGATTTTTTTGGAGTCGCATCATGGAGTTCATAAATGATTGACGTGCGGGACGTCATGACGCTGCCCCGTCAGGTGCTGACTCTTTTGGAGTGGTAGTCTATTTGGAGCAAATCTTTGAAATTCACCACAGATTTCAATGTTTAGTAGCACAGGGTGCCCCCTCTTTTCCCCAAATCCTGGATCCGCCCCTGTAATTCCTACACCCTTGATACCAAAAATGTAGCAGTAAATTCTACATGTATTAATACCCCAGCTTTGTATTGACTTGAGATTGACTGGGTAGGGTTGTGGTTTGGGATAAGATAACTAATAAAGGGTGTAATAACCATCTCTTCAATTCTCATCTTATCTTTATATCTGATAACTTGTTTCTTGATACAGAGAATGATAAGTATCCCTTGTCAATAGGGAGGTTGAGATCAGCAACTATCACGGATCCTTATACGTATACGGATCGAAATGTACACAAAATTTGTCTTCGTTGTACAGAAATCTATCCGTATACGTATGAGGATCAGTGATAAGTCGCTGATCTCAAACTCCCTATTAGCGAGGTTTAGCACCTTTCTGACTCCGGTTTCAACTACCAGAATGAATTGCAGTCCGCTGAAGACATCCTTGATAAAAACAGTTTGATAAACGTTTTCAATTCATCAAACACCATAAATTGAAGGCAGAAAAATTTGACTCGTAATCGGAAGTGCACGTAAATCACAAATAGTCATGTTTCAAGTCGTAATGACTAGGATTACGACTTCAATATTCATCATTTATCCGCACTTCCGATTTAAAAGGCCAAATTTTCCTGCCTTCAATTTATGCTGCTTGACAAATTGAAAACGTCTATCAAATCGTTTTTATCAAGGATGTCCAGAGCGGACTGCAATTCATTCTCGTAGTTGGTAAGTCGGAGTCGGAAAGGTGCTAAACCTCGCTAATATCCAAATTTACAACCAAACTAAAGGAAACTAACATTGATACTATCTTGAACCCTTTTCAGTGGTGGTGGCAATTTCTTTAAAATAAAATTACCGAATCGTTAAACCTTTCAGAAACCCTGAGGATTTCTGAATGGTTTAAGGATTTGTTAAGTTCATTATATGTATAATGCTAAATGGGAGCAGTCAGCCGCGCATATTGCTAACAGATGGCAGCACAGTCTTAGCGGACCAAATGTACAGGAAATCTATTATGATCGCTGCTCGATCGATAATGACTGGGTCCGCTAGATGCATTGAATTGGGCCCTAGTGACACCTAGTGGTCAACTCGCTGACAGCTCCTATTACAGGATGCCCAGATAGTCCCAAGGTTGGTTTCGACCGACAGGGCCCAGCCCTAACAATAGAAACAGTCAATACACATGTGATCACCTTGCATGGCTTTCTGTTTTAACATTTTCAACAATAAAGTGGAACTGCAAAAAAAGTGTGATCCAGGATGGCTTTCAACAAACATACGGAATATCACGAAGATTTTAAGACTGGAATTGTCCAATTGTCGTGGCAACTCGGCACTTGTTTCACCTCGCCAGTGATATTAACCACAAAACTTGTTCCCTGACCCTAATGGCAGTGAATTAGTGTAATCCCCCCCCCCCCATCCAGAATGGCTTTCAATAAACATACTTAATATCACAAAGATTTTAAGAATTGTCCAATCGTCGTGGCAGTGATATTGACCACAAAACTTGTTCCTTAACCCTAATGGCAGTGAACGGCAGAACGACGTGCTTTCGGAAAGTCCACATCATGGTGAATGATGTGACTCCCTTCGTCACCACACACAAACTCTGTGTGCGGTGAGGAATGGAGCCAGCGCTAAAGCTACGTTTAGCTGACACGCGGAATGCAGATTGCGGAACGCGGAAACGGAAAATGCAATGCTTTTTCGTATACAACATATCGTTCCGCCGGGGATTCCGCGTCCCTATACCGCATTGTCTGGTAAACGCAGCTTTAAGAACCCCTGATGTTCTCAGGATGTCATCCCGGGGATATCATCAGGTGTCCTTGTCGACGCCGACGGTAGTTTTCCTGAACGAGTTTGTCTTTTGTTTGTTTGGTATTTAGGCCTACCTTTTCCTTTTTTTTTTGGTTTTTATTTGTCTTCAGCAAAACTGACTTCACATGTTTTGTGGGATGCAAATGGTCAACAGAAATGGAGGCGAAATAAGGATGACGTGTTGCTCCTGCCGAATAAAGCTTGATTCATACTTTTAAAGCGGCACTGTATTTCTTCCCTATCCTGCGTATCCACATTATGGGAGACCTCTATTGACGATGTTGTTAAACTATCGCTTATCAACCAACATGTAGAATGCGCCTAACTCTCGGTCCTAGGATATGCACGTATGCATTGTATTGTAATCACACATTCTCCAACACTGCAGTGTTGCCGTTTTGCAGTTTTACTACGATATTGGAGAATGACGCAATCGCCGCCCGTGGTGCCAGCTGTCAACAAAGAGTGACAATATTGTGCCCCTTTAAGCCTGTGAAATGTTGGTCGTTACCTACCCCAGTAAAGCTGCATGCGCGGTATTCACACTATGCTCAATAGCATGTATTCAACACAAAAATTACAGTGTGAGTAGCCTGCACCCAGATTTACCAGAACCACTACTAGGTTACAAATGTCACAAACAACAAACAACATAGTAACAAAGATACAAACAGCATTTTTCATTTGAACCAAGTGTGGCGTATGAAACGACCTACAGTCTAGATACACCATTGCTGGGGTAAATGTACCCCGAACGGTAGGACGCGAAGGTGTGTTTCAAAAAGTGTTCCGTCCGACACCAGAAAATTTTCACCATTCTTTTGTGTCTACTGGTGAAAGGCTGTTTCTTGAAACTCTACAATATTCATGTCGGATCTAGGTATCATGGAGCTCTAAATTATGGCACTGCAAACTAATTGATCAGTTATAAACCCTTTAAAGTCTGACAACAGAAAGTAGTTTTGGTGTCGGACCGAAGATAGATTTTGCTGGTAAGGTAATATTTTTTGATACCCTCCTTCAAATGAGTGTACACTGTACATCCCAGATGAAGAAACTAAGGTCTATATTATCAAATACTACATTTGATTTTTGGAAAATCAATGGCACAAATCTTTGTGGTCATTTCAAATTTAAATTTTGCCCCATTTTCTTGGGTGACCAATTTTGAAACACACCCGTCACGGGTTCCTTGTAGTCTCGGTCACCCAGCCGCTGTTGCGTGGGAATACTGGGAAATCGCAAAGCAGTTTGTGAAGCAACAATGGGGAACAAAACGGCTGGCTGCGCGAGACTTGGTTCCTTGTCTGACATGTCTAAAGGGTTGGCCAATGGCGGTGAGAAACGAAGAGGGAAGAAAAAATTGAACAAAATGATAGCACCATGTGGGTGACGAGCCAGACGTGAGTCATGATCAGCTCGTGACCTGCGAGACAGAGGGCGAACAGCCGTAAGGAGTCTGTCCCGTGATAAAAAAATGATGATTAAAACGTAGAAAAGTGGCAAACGCCGTTAATTGGGGTTAGTGATAAGCATAAAAAGGTAGAATCAAGAATAAATCGGCTGTTAGTTAGAAAAAAAATGGTACAACATCCTGAACATACTGTGGCAAATGCCGTCAATTATATCATTCAAAGAGAAAACACTACAAAACATATAAAAAAGTAGCAAATGGCGTCAATAACATCTTTGGTTAAACAATAACATTAAAAAACAATGGCAATTTAGCCGTCTCTTTTTGAAAAATTAACGTAATGCACAAAAAAGGGTGGCGAAGCCGTCAATGATTCTAGAAAAATGGCAGGTAAAAATACTAATGCATAAAAAGAGGCAAAGGCCATCAGTTAGAAAACTCAGGGAAGGAAAGAACAAGAGTGTGTGGAATGAGAGAAGAAGAGAAGAGAAATTATGAAGAGTGAAACAAGATATGACGTCACAAATTTAAAAAAGAAGGGGCTACCTGGTGAGCAAACTACCTACGCAGACCGCGCCGCCTTCGGTTTACCCACTCTCCACAACTTGACCAAACTTAAAATTCGCCGCGTTTGGTCAACAGATGGCGCTGAGAGAGTCGACCAATGAGAGCACCGAGCAACCGGTAACCAAGCTGGCCTGAGACACTTTTCATTGGCTGAACGGATCATGTGATCGAGTAGCCATGGTAGCACAAGAGCATCCATTGCCAACGGGTCAAAGAGTTCTGAAAGCAGCGTGCTGATAGGCTGTAAAACTCGCGCCAGGCCCTGACGCCATCTGTTGACCAAACGCGGCAACTTCTACGAAGTGAAGCAGTTGTGGAGAGCGAGTAACCGAAGGGGACACGGCTCACAACTGCGTAGGGAGTTGACCTGGTGAGAAAAAGAAACAAAGAATGGCTGGATATGAGAATCTCTGCTCGAATTGTGAGCATGCATCACGAATGCCAATGAGAGTTGAGGCTGAGTGACGAAAACAAAAATCAACCACTTTGGAGCAGAATAAGGGCCAAAAACTGAACAGAACCAAAGGAACCCGCTGGAAATCATCATACCTTGGGTGCAGGACAAAATTTGTTGCAGAGACCAATGCTCTTGGCGATTGTGTCAAGTCCAAAACGTGGGTGAGCAGATGGAAGATTCGCTTTGGCGAACGCCAACCCGTGAAAAGCGCGGATTATGGCAAGCCAAACGTTGCAATATTCAATACTGTAAAATATTTTTGTTCCAAAAATATATTCATTCATGAATGGTAAATATTCATTCATGAATGAAAAATATTGATTCATGAAAAAATATTCATTCATGAAAAGAATATCTGTTCATGAAAAAAATATTTATTCATGAAAAACTATTTGTTTATGAAAAAATGTTGGTTGATGAAAAAATATTTGTTGACGAAAAAATTATTTGTTCATGAAAAAAATGTATTCATGAAAAAAATCTATTCATGAAAAAATATTTGTTCATGAAAAAAAAGTTTTTCATGAAAAAAATTGTATAAATTTCTTTCAAAATGTGTCCAATGAAAATATTTATCCCATACAAAAAAATTATCGCATACAAATATTTTTATCCAACATAAATGTTACATCCAGAACGAGTAACGAGCAGCAGTATTTCCATTCAACACGAATTATTTTGGTTCAATCATCAGAGCCCTCTGTTGGAAAATGCGTCAGTATGCTTGCAACGTGAAAAATATCCATTCGATAATGAAAATATTCATTCGACACGAAATATATTGGTTCAATCATCAGAGCCCTCTATGTTGGGAGATGTGTAAGAATGCCAAACGAGTTAAAGTTAGTATGCTCGCGCTTTGGAACGAACTCCGGCTACCCGTACGAGTTGGTACGTCGAAACTGATTGGTCCTGATAGGCCCCCGGGTAACATACGGCTGTGTATGTCCCTTATTAGACCCCCATTTTATGGTTCTTATAGCGCCCCTTGTCTACTCAGACTGGCAGTTAAAGGTGAATTGGCGGCCTTATATACCCCCGTGTCCAGACAAATTTTAATGAGGTCCACTTTGATTGGATGTTGGTGCATGGTGCTGTCCCATCATGCCTCAACATGAATTCAGATAAAAGGGGGCGCTGCGGTCGCTTTCGTGAAAATCGCTTTTTACTGTAGCTGAGCCCTATGGGTTAAATTTTTTAAAACTTTCATTCGCAGTGCATTAGTACTAGGATGTACCTACAAAATGTCTGGCGCAGAACTAAAATAATAGGTGGAGCTGGTGCGATATTAATACTTTTACGTTTTTGGTCATACGTTCGGAATGGGTTGACCCAATTCTTGTCCGTTCTTCGTGTACACATGTCTGTGCATCCCGACATGTGCAATTTGCCGCATTAAGCCCTTCCTCCATTTTGTCTGTAAAACAGACAGACGTCTGAGCATGAATGAAGGCCCAAGAAGTCCAAGCATTCTATTAACCGAAAAAAAGAAGGAAGGGGTTAATGCGGCAAACTATGTGTACGGATGCACAGACACGTGTACATGATGAGCGTACAAGAATTAGGTCAATATGTTAACCCATTCAGAACTTATGACCAAAAACGTAACAGTATAACTATCTCAGCAGCGCCACCTATTATTTTAGTTTTGCTCCAGCCGTTTTGTAGATACACCCTAGTACTAATGCACTGTGGTGGAATTTNCCATTCATGAATGAATATTTACCATTCATGAATGAATATTTACCATTCATGAATGAATATTTACCATTCATGAATGAATATATTTTTGGAACAAAAATATTGTGTAGTATTGAATATTGCAACGTTTGGCTTGCCATAGCGGATGCTGTAGAAATTTTAGCAGAAACCGACATTTTTTCCATTGAAAGATTTGCTGATACCAAGACGATCACCGAGGGAGCCATTCAGGAAAAGAGGGCAGCCTCTACCTGATGCTGGAGTGAGAAATGACCGACTCGGCCATGTCGCACGACTTTCTTCCCAAAAGGTGAAAAATTCGCCACGCCACTACGGAGTATGTCGCGGAGAGGATATTTCGAAAACTAATGACATGTCATCGAAACTGGGGAACTAAAGGCGGTAAAGGAAACTAAAGAATAAAAGGAAAACATGTAAAAAGCAGCTAAAAAAGAAGCGGAAGTTAAAATAAAGGCAGGTTGAAGGCAACTGAAGAATAGACAAGGAAAACAAAAGAAAAGCTGAAACGGTAAAAAAACAACGAAGAAAGAGGAAAATCAATGGAAACAAACTTAAAGATAGAAGATGAAAATAGCAACTAAATTAAAAGCAACATAAAGAAAGGAAATAGAAAAAATGACATGTTCATTATCAACGAAAGATTTCCTTTTTTTTTGTTTTTTGTTTTGATTTTGTTTTATATTTTTGGGATTTTTTTGCTGAAGACTAGTTTGTCAACTTCCTTTTTTTCTATTTTTTTTCTATTTGTAAGTTAAAAAGGCTTTATATTAGTTATTCTCTACTTGCTAGGGACTTGAATTTGTTGTCTAACCGAGGTGTGAGTTGAGCTTTGAATGGAAGCGCAGGTGTCTGTTGATGGTCATCTGGGATGTTCCGCTTGAAAAAAAGTACCCGCAGTATGGGCAGACGAAGTCTTTGGTCACGTCAATGGGAGACGTACTTCGGCTTCGAAGGGACTCAGGCTCGTGCAGTCGTGGGATGTCGCAGTCTTTGATCATGCGAGAGAATTCGGCCTTCTTCGCCTTCCTTGTCTTAGCAGAGTAGCGCATCTTCTTGGCCTTAGCAGAGGTTGGGGTGACATCCGGTGTGAGAGTGACGTCAGGACGTTTGATTGGCGAAAATCGCAACTTCTTTATTCCTTCCATTTTGTCGTCTGCTGGTTTCTTGTCATCGTCTGCTGTCTTGGTCTTGGAAGCACTCCTGCTGCCGTCTTTTTCCGGTACCATTTCCGTCTTATCCTTATCCTTGTTTGTGTTGAAGGAAAACAAGGACTCGAACCAGAGGGGCGTGAAACTGCTGTACCGTTCCGGTTCCTTCTTCTTTTTCGGTACCTCCTTGGGTTTTACTTTTACATCATCCTTGAAAGCGCAAAACGGCCACAAGGGATTGATGGGTCGTTCTACAGAGGTGGACATCCGGCATTCCGGCTCCTTTGGTGGTTCATGGCGGTTGTTTTTAAGGATTGGTTCCTCTGGCACGAATGACACCAAATCCATCGGGAACTCGTACCAGGTCAGCGGTGGTGTCTGAACGGTCAGTGGAGTGCTCGTCGTGTCCGGCGGAGGCTGCGTGTCGACTATCTCAGCTCGTCCAGGCTTCGGACAGGAATCCCGGGCCTTGTTGGTCGTCTGCTTGTGACCCATGGTCTGGACATCTTTCGGGAGAGCTGTGACTCTTTCAGATTGGCTGGATGAGCTGACGTTTGTCGGCGAGTCCGTTCCACAGCATTGATTTCTCATAGCCTTGGCGTCAATCTTCGCAGACTCCAAGGCGGCAGTCAGGCTGTCGATTCTGTTCTGATAGTCCTTCTCGGCCTCCTTGTGTTGCTTGATCAGCTCGACTTTGTCTTTGCGTTCCATTCCGAGCATTCTAGAGACGGACTCCTCCTGGTTCTTCACGTCAAGGTGGTCGTGCTGGAGATGGTCAAGTTCTTTTTTGAGGCGGTCACGCTCAGATGAAACAGCCTGTAAAGATAGGCATGGATAGTTCATGCACCTACTCCGTGAGGTTTAAAGATTCTTTTCGAAAACAACTAACCGTATATCAAAGTATTGTCCAACGACTTTCTCAGAAATGACTTCAGATAACCGTCGGGAACATTTGATGACACAGAAGAAGGGCCTCTCTAGAGGCAGCTTTTTAGTGCATATTGATATGATTACTATAACAGAGAATTGGTGGCATGAGGATCCAACTTGGGCATCATTTTTGAAGTAAAATTTCATCAATGTCAACATTTCAGGCCTTTTCATTGTCTTGAGGACGTAATCTCCGTGGCAATGTGAGGTGCGAGCATGAAGCCACAACGTCACGGCAGTGTGAAGTTGACGTTCCGTACGACGTTACAGTGGAAAAGTGGATACGGTCGCAGCGCCATCAAATGGTAGAAACAATTAGGCGACCTCCTCATTCATGAGTTCATGGTAACTAGCGCCACCTGTTATATAGTGGCAGTAGTGTTAGTAGCCCAATAGCAAGCTGCGTCTAGGGTCCCTTTAAGAACGGTCCCCATTTTCTAGCATCCGATCTTTGCTGTTCTCGCTCACGCCCTTGACGAGAACAGGCACGAGAGTCAAGTGGACCACTCTCGGATCCTAACATCAATGAATCTATCTCTTACGTTCACTTCCTCCCTGAGTTTCTCTGTGTCTCCTTCAAGAGACCCCATGTTCGATTCCAGCTTCTCAATGGCCGACCTCAGGTCCTGGATGATCTCGTTCTTGGCGGAAATGGTTGCCAAAAGTTTCCCTGAAAATGAATGCCAAGTGAGCGTTATCAACCAGCTGCTCCTCCAGTTCCAAAGACACATTCTCGGAGCAACTCGGGTTACGTCCGCAGATCACACGTTGGTGTAGGGTTCGGGCCTCCGACTAGCGGTCAGAGTACGGAGAAAAATATAATTAGGCCATGTAAAAAAAAGAGTTGGTTAGCATCCTTCCACTCTCAATTTTCTGAGGAGGGCGGGAGGTTTTTATTTTATTTTTTATTGAGTTTGAGATGCATGTTACCATGACAGTAAGCAACTTGAAACTGGTATCACAACATCATAGCTCATCCACGGATGTTATTGCAACTGAAATTTTCAGTTTGCACCTGCTCGGTCGCGTGATATTTGCTGATATCATGTTGAGATTTGATATTCAAATTTGATAATATGACGTAAGTCAGAATCTCGTGATGGTAGAAGCCTAAAACCTTCACCTATACCTAGGTTATCAAGGATGAGCTTCCATATTACGCAATGACCTTGAAGGTCAGAGGTCAAGGTCAAGGTCAAACAGTTCTAAAGCGCAAATCTCCTCAGAATTTTAGGAGAAAACGAATTAGAAGCCTGAATTAACCATCCCCGATAGGCTTATATCAGGGATCCTGTTCCAGTTACGCAATACTTCTCAAGGTCAGAGGTCAAGGTCACAGTCAACCATCACCAATAACATGAGACAGAACCTGGTGATGGTGGAAGCCTAAAAACTTCATCTACACATAGGTTATTAAGACCGCCACCACCTCAGAAGGTGGCGGTCTTCATTGGTTTCACTGGATTTCTCTCGATCTCTCTCTCTCTCTCTCTCTCTCTCTCGCTCCAATCTGTGGTTTCGGCAGGATAACTCAAAAAATACGCCACGTATCGCGATGAAACTTTCATCTTGTCGGGTATTTCGTTGTGTTGACATGTGTTTCACAAATGTTGACATGTTTTTCACAGGGTTGAATAAATTCCGCTTTGGCGTGCCATATGGTCCATCCCCCAATATTTTTTCTGAGCAGGCAAAATAATTTCGTATACCAACCACGGAAAAAGCCGGCCCGCCAAAGGCGCCTTTCAGTACCATATTATTCATCGGAGTCGGTGTCTTGATGGTGGAAATAGGACGCAGCAGCTCGTCCTCTGTTTCTTTTGCATTCATGCTGAAGATAGGCAGAGTGATTGCCGGATTGTACGGGACAATCGCTGTTTCCTTGTTGTCCGGCTTGGATTTCACCTCGACGGGGACGATGATCAGCGGCGACGGCTTCTCTTCGATATCGGCCAGGGAGAAGTGGTCCTCCGATATATTGATCAGGGGAGGCAGGTCGCTGCCAGAGTCGGACTCGGAGCCGGAGTTCACCAGGAGGTCATAGTTATTTTCGGAACCTGAGCAAAGAATAAAGTGATAGGCCTACTATAGTAGGCAGTAGTTCGCCGAACATCCTGCAAGCCATGCATCTATCTTAAGGGCGGCGCACACGAGCGACTATTTTGACCGATTTGTCGGCCGACTTGGCTTCCGACCGCCAAAGCGACAAGATTTGGCGCTTCTGATTGGCTGATGTCTAGTCGCACCACCAGTCTCGTCGGCGGTCGCCCAGATTTAGTCGCTCGTGTGCGCCGCCCTTAAAGCATGGCGCACACGAGCGACTAAAATGGGGGCGACTACCGATGCGACTACTAGGTCGCATGCGATAATTACCTTTGAGGTCGATCAGTGATGTCATCCGCGACATTACTGATCTCCCAGTGAAGCATTTGTCGCAAACGAGTCAAAAAAACTAAAAAAAAACTAAAAATATGTTCAGTCGCTCCTGTAGTCGCAAGGCTAGTCTCCTAGAAAGTCGCTCAAAAAAAACGCTCGTGTGCGCCATGCTTTAAGCCTGCCGCACACGAGTGCAATTCTGTCTCCGACGTCGCCTCTTTTTTGTCTTAGCATCATGTCACCGCACACGGTGCGTCAGCCGCCGGACACGATTGCAAATTTGTCTCCTGTAGATGCGGCGTGACGTCATTCCGTCATGTTTGATCTGCGTTGGAGGCAAAAAATCCGTCTCCGCCTCTGCCTCCAACCACCGCACACGATGACATATATGAACGTAGGAGGCAAAATCTCCATAGTTGGAGGCAAAGTTGCACTCGTGTGCGGCCGCTGTTCAAAACTGAAATGTCCCGACGACATAACAAATTTCTTCTTTCACTTCCAGCAAACTAACTACGGTCGCGGTACCTTTCTTGTCTTTGGTAGGCCTAGGCCCAACGAAGGTGACTGGGCCGATTGACCCTACATTTTCCTCACTGCAGATCAGTTCCTCCGGCGAGAACTCGGAGAAGATGAAACTCGGACTGACGCCCACGACGTGCTGTTTACTGATGTAGAGGAATTGGTATTCGTCTTCAAGGCTCGGGCTCACCTGAAATAAATTGGTAAGGTAGGCTATCCTAATTCTTTGGAAGCCCTTCGATTTTTTATTTGTTACAAACACTGTAAAAACTATATAAGCTGGAGAAACTCATGGGAATGGGTTCATTTCTTGTCCCATGACTGGACCCGTTTGCCATTGGTTTCTTTAAATGGGTACAGAAGAGAATGGGTTCATGGTGCCCAGAATATTTATTAGTCTTCGAGTATGAAATGAATAGGTCCTTAGGTTGCAGTAACCCATAATGACCAGGGCTGGGTTGCACAAAACTCATGTTAGCGCTAACTTGGTGTTAGCGCTAACTTTATGTTTGTTAAATGACGTAAAAAGACAATGGATTTTTACGTCATGTAACATAAAGTAACACCAAGTTAGCGCTATCGCGAATTTTGTGCAACCGGGCCCAGGGGCCTGTTTCATGAAGTGACTTTAAGCTAATGGTACCTTAAACCAAATGGAAAATGCGTTGAGTTAATGGTACCATTAGCTTAAAGTCACTTTATGAAACAGGCCCCAGTCATTTCATAGGCCACTTTGGCCCATCTACGATTGCTACCTAGGCCTACCCGTGGGGTGTTGACATCCATGAGCAGCTTTCGGGTCCAACTGACTTCTAGGTTTATACTACCCAGTTGGGTCATTTGAACCCATGGGGGGAACAGTATTTGTACCCACGGGACCGGACGATTTTTTTACAGTGAAAATGTGGCCCAAAATATGTTTCGGCCCTAATATAACCTTCAAGGGCAACTCAACCCACCTGAAGATCTTTTCCCAGGAACAAAACGCTCCGTATGTTTGGGAACCTGGGGTTGCGGGGTTCCTTGGGCGACCACTGGAATGTCAGATACTTGGAGAGGCTGCTCCAGCCGCAGGGGAATACGCCCACCCAGTCACGGGAGGTTGGTTTGAACTCGCTGCCCAGTTGATAGATGACGAAGACATCCTGTCCAGGGACCAGGTAGGAGGGAATGTCGTCGAAGGTGACCAGATCGGAGTTGGGGTTGATTGTGACGGGTTCGTCGCATCCAGATGGGTTAGTCATTTCGTGTTTCTTGGTGGCTATCTTACTAATAAGAAACTCTGAAGTGAACAGTGAAAGAATTAGATTCGACTGGACATTAATCGTACCGGTTACGGTCTCCACACATCGCCCCCATTGGGCCTACTCTTCATTCCACTTCCGATTGGCGCGAGGTTTATCAACGATAGAGCTCCGCAACCGCTGGGCCGATTTTGATGAAACATACGTCAATCGACTTGTCTTTCTTGGCGGTACAGCCATCATCACTGTCATTTTCCCGGAAAAAGGTGACAGAAAAAGTTCTTTCACAAATCACAGTTCGTGTTTACGGCCGAAATGGCGGCCATTTTGAAATGACGCAATGCATCGCGCGCGTGTAAACTGCACTGAACAGCATAGCGAAATGAAAATATATGGGTTTAGAGAAAGGGATCCGTTATGCAGGCCTTACGCGAAAAATGAAGATAGGCCTAGCAGAAAGATACCGGCAAGAAAGACAACTTGATTGATGTATGGTATGTTGAATTTGACCCAGCCGTTGCAGAGATATCGGCTGAAAACCCCGCGCCACTGGGATTTGGAATGAACTGTAGGCCCTACCGGTACGCCCTACCGGTAGGCCTACACCCAGCCTACGGGAGAGACTGTCATGTCGCGTTGCCGTGTGGGAGCAACTTTACAATACCTCCCCATTAGGCCGACGAACGATATCAATCCGCGTGCACTTCTTTATGTTAATGCACATTAACATATGAAACGATGATTGAGTGATAGGTGGGCAGATTGAAAGGTGGATAGGGTAGGTTGACTGGTCGACAGGTTGACTGGTCGACAGGTTGACTGGTCGACAGGTTGACTGGTCGACAGGTTGACTGGTCGACAGGTTGACTGGTCGACAGGTTGACTGGTCGACAGGTTGACTGGTCGACAGGTTGACTGCTCGATAGGTGGGCAGGTTGAAAGGTGGACAGGTTGACTGGTTGACAGGTTGACAGGTCGACTGGTCGACAGGTTGACTGCTGGATAGGTAGGCAGGTTGAAAGGTGGACAGGTTGACTGGTCGACAGGTTGACAGGTCGATACTAGGTTTAGGCCTATAGGTCAACAGGTTGATTAAGCAACTGAACAGTGAAGATGCATGTTAATTCCGTTTCACTTCTTTATTTAATCTTATGACGATGAAGTACATACTGCATGTAGTATCGTGTTAAAAGACAATAAGGGAACCTGGACTTTTAAGTACGATATCTGGCTTGAGGAACGGCAAAACGACAGAGTGTGGATTCAAATCACGAACTTGAATAAGAACTCATTAACTGAAGAGGAGCGAGGCGCATTCACTTCATTCCAGATAGGCGAAAATCAGGACTTGTATAGTGTCCTGTATTGTCCAAGTTGTGCTTTGTTTAAAACTGCAATAATGTTACATAAAATCTTGACGTCATTTTCCGACTTGTTCATTTTTCTACTGTAATACTTTACATGCGCAGTCAACCTGTCGACCAGTCGACCTGTCAACCTGTCAACCAGTCAACCTGTCGACATGTCGACCAGTCGACCGAATGCCATTGAAGTAAAGTACGTATTTACAGTCGACAGGTCGACACCCTGACGCCATTATGAGTGACGACGTAGTGATTTTATAACTGTCGACCTGTCAACCGATTCATGCCATTGAAAGTACGCTGACGGAAAAACCCGAAATCAAGGAAGGGGTTTGCCGAAAATTCCCGTGTGACAACCGAATCACACCAAATAAATCATCGCGTAAGGAACTATATTTAATGGTGAGGTATTGTAAAGTCAGGCCGCCGCGTGTGCCTGCCACAAACGCATCTGACATTGAATTGCGGCGACGCCTTGGTCCCATCGTGTGTTGTTAGTATCAGCCGAATATTGGCTCAGCATTTTAAAATTTTCTGTGCATGTTACTTACCAACACCGTTTGAAACTGAAATTTTCAAGGGTAGTAAAAGTTGGTAGACTGTTCGAAAGCTCGACGTTCTGCCGTTTGATGGTCTGGCGTCACGGTGCGGCTGTCATGTGTTGTGACGTACACTGTTGACGTACGCGCACCTGCCGTGACGTCATCGTCGCGAATGACGTAGAACGGTGTGATAGGAGGAATGGTCCTCCGTGCATTAATTCGTCTGGCTGTATTTCTTCGTCGGAAAGAGCTATGGCAGACGAAAACGGTCGTCGGAGTTCCCTCTGATCATGATGATCAGGGTGTCTACAGGCTATGAAGCACCAAATTTAAGACCTTTTTAAGACCAAGTAGGCTATCGGCAAAAGACCTATAATTTTCTCATAAATGAAGCACCAAAACAGATACTTGGCGGATGTCAGGCAGTGAAGGGGAAGACTTATTTTCATCTTTTCCCACTGTCTGTTAATTTGGTACAGGTATTCACTTGAATGCAGGCTGGCCCAAATGAAACCTGGGCCTAGACAAGCACCACTAGAAAAAAAGGCCGATAACTTTTTTCCAAAATTGTCTTGAAGGCAAAATTAAGACCTTTTAAAAAATTCAAACTTTTTAAGGCCTTGAAAATGGAAGTTCCAAATTTAAGACTTTTAGGGCCGTTTGCACCAAACGAAGATCATCTTGAACTCAGGTTGAGCCACAACTTTTCAATTGTTCAGGTTTGCCAGAGCGTGATGTGACAATGGAAAAGTTGTGGCTCAACCTGAGTTCAAGATAATCTTCGCTTGGTGCATACAGCCCTTAAAGACTTTTCAAGACTTGTAGACACCCTGGATGATGAAACTGTGCGAATCATACTCTTATGTCATGTGTGTGTTTATTGTACAAGCAAATGTACAGATACGGGTCGGTTTTTTGACAACACATCGTATACCCAGCTCAACATTATATACCCATCTATAATTCTACAGACCAATTTACAATAAAATATCTCTCTAGAATCCATATACTTTGTATAGTTTCACGTTTTCTGCAACATCCTGTCCGGCAACATGAGTCCCCTATGAGCAAGCCCATATGGGCCCCATATAGTTGAAGATATGGGCCCCATGTGGGCATGCACCCAAGAAAAATATGGGTCCAATATTTTTTTGCTGAGATACATATGGGCCCATCTGGGAAATTATCCTAGCCATACTACCATATGGGCCCCACATGTATCTGGGCCAAATATATGGGACCCATATGGATCTTGGGTGCGGAATCCTGTTTGACCCATATGGGATCACCCATCTGGGCCCCATGCTTGTTGCCTGGGTCAGTGCTGCCATCTATGTGTCTGCCACTTAACTTCCTACATAGGCCTACAAGATGTTGCAGTAGAACCAGTAACTGCTCAAATTCTACTTTTAGGTTTGCAAGTTATTGGTTCTAGAGTGAAATCAAATTTTGCTTCGGGCATTTACAGATGGCCAAGCCAGGGCACCACACGACAGGTCTGGGTGGACAGTATTTTTTGTTGATATTTGCTAAAAGCCTCGGAAAAGAACGGGAAAAAATTTGAAGAAACATTTTTCAGATGGTTCACAGGAACAACATTTCTTCAAATAATTTTCAATTAATACCATTGGATGTGAGAAAACTTTGACAGAAGATGCCGTCTGCTGGACTGTCAATGTAGATAAGTTGGATCAATGCCAAAGAAGGTGCAGCGAAATCCATTGAAACAGGGGCGTAGCTAGCTTTTATGGCGTAGGGGGGTAAAATTGATCAAGTCTAAAGGGTGAAGCTGAAGGGGGTCTGGGGCCCTCCCCAGAAAAAACTGAAAATCTACACCCTCTCAGATGCATTTTCCCCACATCTGACACTACAATAACTTGGCTCGAAGAGGGGAAATGACATTTTAGAGCAAAAATTTGTGTTGTCACTTTTTGCTCTGGGGGCATTAGCCCCCCACCCCCACCCCCCNGCGGCATGGCACATCCCTAAATTCCCGAACCAAAATACCTTTCATGATAAAAAGAGCCCAAACCGCCATACATTTGTAATGTACCAATACGGTTGTTTAGGCACCGATTAAAATGAAACACGATTCGTTCACTTATTTATAGCGTAATATTTCTGTTTACAACAACAAAAACACAAAATTTGCAATCAACATTGCAAAGATGTATCAGACAACACAAGGCATTTAGAATAAGTTAAGACAATTTTACAAGGTTCGCTTATAGCATATGTATAATAATATGTATACTTCATGTACTGTACTCAACACTACACACCCAGAACAAATTGCACAATTACATTAACTCATTATCAAAGAATTTGATAGGCCCTATTTTCAGAAATTTCTACAGACATTTGTTGTCTAAAATACGCCACTTTACTTCAGGATTACTGAGCTATTATCCAAAAGAGGCTTTTTTTATACAAAATGTTGACTAATTCTCCTGCAGGGAGAATTCTTTTAACTCATCTGCTCCCCAGGTTTGAGCAGACGATATCTTTTGTTGAAGTTTTCTAAAAGCCTTGGAAATACCGGTACATAAATTGGAAAAATTTGAAGAAACATTCTTCAGATGGTTCACAGGAACAATCTTTCTTCAAATATTTTTCAATCAATACCATAGGATGTGAAAAAACTTTTACAGAAGATGCCGTCTGCTGGACTCTGGGGACAAATGAGTTAATATGAAGTAGTTCAAGAAGGTGTGATCATTTTTAACCCCTTTCCAGTTCGTCATAGGCCCTATTTCTGACCTTCACGGCCACCAGAATTAGGCCTACTCAGCGCAAAGCCAAGTGCCCCCTCTAGTGATAAAACATGGAATTATCGTAGCTGTGATCATGTACGTATGCACCAGTATATAAATTCATCTGACCAATAAAATAGACATCTTTTTATAAATCATTTATCTCGAAAACAGGCTGTTGACTTTGGGCTGAAAATTTCAAGGAATAACAGCCTCCGACAACTTCCATGATTACTTTACCAAGATTTTAAACAAAATGGCATTATTTACTGAAAACCCCCATTCCCTGAAGAATATTTGAGTAAACGTTTATCATCTCAAAAAATTCACTAAGGCTATTCTCTGTTTGAAGCACAAATCCCACCCTAGATGCCCATTCCTACCAGCTCTCAATTCCTACTCAGACTGGAAAATGCCCATTATCGACAGCAGAATGTTCATTTGCCACAAAAAGCTGAAATATTTACAATTTGACCCCTGCGACACCCTCGAATAACCGTGATCAATTGCAGGACTTGGGAGTTCAGAATGAGACAATAGTAGGCCCACACTAAAGTCAGTAGACTGGAAATCTGCCTTTTCTGAAATCAGATCAGTAGAAAAGGGTCAGTTTCCAATAAAATAGAGGCCTTTCAAAAGTGACTACAGAAATTCCATGCTTGGAGTGGTCAACAGACTGTTCTGTGAGTACAATGCTCTGGATGTGCCCAGTGTGTTCAGACACAATTTGGCCTCGCACTTCAACTCAGGCACTAATAATAATATGTATACTTCATGTACTGTACTCAACACTACACACCCAGAACAAATTGCACAATTACATTAACTCATTATCAAAGAATTTGATATTTTCAGAAATTTCTACAGACATTTTTGTCTAAAATACGCCACTTTACTTCAGGATTACTGAGCTATTATCCAAAAGAGGCTTCTTTATACAAAATGTTGACTAATTCTCCTGTAGGGAGAATTCTTTTTAACTCATCTGCCCCCCAGGTTTGAGCAGACGATATCTTTTGTTGAAGTTTTCTAAAAGCCTTGGAAATACATAAATTGGAAAAAATTTGAAGAAACATTCTTCAGATGGTTCACAGGAACAATCTTTCTTCAAATATTTTTCAATCAATACCATAGAATGTGAAAAAACTTATGCTGTCTGCTGGATTCTGGGGACAGATGAGTTAATGTGAAGTAGTTCAAGAAGGTGTGATCATTTTAACCCCTTTCCAGTTTGTTATATTTCCGACCTTCACGGCCACCAGAATTAGGCCTACCGGTACTCAGCACAAAGCCAAGTGCCCCCTCTAGTGACAAAACATGGAATTATCATAGCTGTGATCATGTACGTATGCACCAGTATATAAATTCATCTGACCAATAAAATAGACATCTTTTTATAAATCATTTATCTCGAAAACAGGCTGTTGACTTTGGGCTGAAAATTTCAAGGAATAACAGCCTCTGACAACTTCCATGATTACTTTACTATTACCAAGATTTTCAACAAAATGACATTATTTACTGAAAACCCCCATTCCCTGAATATTTGAGTAAACGTTTATCATCTCAAAAAATTCACTAAGGCTATTCTCTGTTTGAAGCACAAAAATCCCACCCTAGATGCCCATTCCTACCAGCTTTCAATTCCTAATCAGACTGGAAAATGCCCATTATCGACAGCAGAATGTTCATTCGCCACAAAAAGCTGAAAATATTTACAATTTGACCCCTGCAACACCCTTGAATAACCGTGATCAATTGCAGGATTTGGGAGGTCAGAATGAGACAATAGTAGGCCCGCACTAAAGTCAGTAGAGTGGAAATCTGCCTTTTCTGAAATCAGATCAGTAGAAAAGGGTCAGTTTCCAAAGAGGTCAGTTTCCAATAAAATAGAGGCCTTTCAAAAGGGACTACAGAAATTCCATGTTTGCAGTGGTCAACAGACTGTTCTGTAAGCACATTACTCTGGATGTGCCCAGGCAGTGTGTTCAGACACAATTTGCCCTTACACTTCAACTTAGGCACTAGCTGTTGGACAAGACAGAGCCAAGACAGGCAGTAAGACAGGAAGGAAAAGTATCGTTTGACTGCGACTACAGTACTGGAATGCCACCTATAAACGGTAAGTGGAACAAGTTTAGAATCCTCGATCAGTGCCCAAAAAGGTCATCGATTGACGGAATAAGCCGCATTGTACAATAGGATTTCCATAGGCTCCTTTCAAAAGTCTGCCATTTGCGCTGAGGGTAAAAACATATGGGAAAATGCATTAAGTTTTGCCAGAAATTGCAGAAATAACTGGCAGAAACGCTTGAAATTTGGCAGACATGCTACAAGGGCCAATTCACTGAGAAGTGTGAGAAAAGATTTGGTGTCATCGCTAAATTTTTCAAGAAATTGGTGATTTTCTACACCTGAACAATAGGTGGATTAACAGACACTTTAAACCTTCTATTGTTCAGTTGAAGAAAAATGCAGAAATCTTCAAAAATTTATCGATGACACCCAATTTTTTTTCACACATTTCTCAATGAATTGGCCCTCATAACATGTCTACCAAATTTCAAGCGTTTCTGGCAATTTCTGCAATTCTGGCAAAATTTAAGGCATTTTTGCATTCGTTTTTACCCTTGGCGCCGAAAGGGCCGACTTTCGAAAGGGGCCTATTGTGTGCCATGGAGTGCGTCACTTCCGAGTGGGTATTCTAAAGTTTAGCCATTGTAGCTCATTCTGAACCCCCAAGAGGTTTCAATAAGGTATATTTTGTACACGAGAGTCAGTAATCGTCCGTTTGCTAAATCAAACAGATTTGAGACTCGAGTCCATCAATATATATACTGAATTTCCAAAAAATTGGATGAAAAATTTGATCGTGTACAGTGGGCATAAGCCGCATTGTACAATAGGATTTCCATTGTGTGCCATGGAGTACAGGCCCCTTTCGAAAGTCGGCCATTTTGGCGCCAAGGGTAAAAACAAATGGGAAAATGCATTAAATTTTGCCAGAAATTGCAGAAATAACCGTCAGAAACGCTTGAAATTTGGCAGACATGTTATGAGGGCCAATTGAGAAATGTGTGAAAAAAAATTGGGTGTCATCGTTCAATTTTTGAAGATTTCTGCATTTTTCTTCAACTGAACAATATTGTTCAGGTGTGGAAAATCACCAATTTCTGGAAAAATTTACCGATGATTCCCAATTTTTTCTCAGACTGCTCAATGGTTTGGCCATCACCACATTTCTGCCAAATTTCAAGCGTTTCTGGCAGTTATTTCTGCAATTTCTGGCAAAACTTAATGCATTTTCCCATTTGTTTTTACCCTCGCCGCCCAAATGGCCGACTTTCGAAAGCGGCCTGTAGGATTTCCATTGTGTGCCATGGAGTGCGTCACTTCCGAGTGGGGATTCTAAAGTTTAGCCATTGTAACTCATTCTGAACCCCCAAGTGGTTTCAATAAGGTATATTTTGTACACGAGAGTCAGTAATCGTCCGTTTGCTAAATCAAACAGATTTGAGACTCGAGTCCATCAATATATATTATAATAAGATAGTACATACTTTCACCAATTTCTATACACCATTTAACATACATGTACACAAGTAAGCAATATGTACAAGCTAGCATAATAATGCATGTATATCTTGAAATGTACAGGTATAATATATTACATGTACAGGTATAATAGCCCGAGTTTCAGTAATGAGAAAATATAAATAAAATTTACAAGCTACATCGAAAGTCAAATTTCATGGCGAATCTCGCGCCCGGTTGGACGTGGTAGTAATGTGGGGCCATTCAATTTCCCTTTAGATGTAGCATAGTCGTTTTTTTAGCAACACGATTCTTCATTCTGTACAAATTCATAAATCATACCAAGTTTAAACCTGGCAAAATTGCTTTTTTTGTTTGCAACATTCTTTAGCGAGAAAAAATTGTACATTTAATGTACTGAAAAAACACCAATCTCGGCTGTTTTTCCCCAACGCACAACCTCAACAAATTCAGATCATTTTACAAAAGTGACATCGACTGGCCGTAATTAATATGACATACGGTGCTGCCACCACTATAAATGCAACATGTAACTTCTCAACGAGGACATACAACACTGATTTGCACCTGTACAGAGTTTATAATATTAGTGTCACAATACGCCGCCACATCGCAATGTCTTAGGTTTACGATATTATACACAGGGGCCGCTAAACGGACCCGAGATATTACGCCACTTGAGGGGTAGGCCTACTTTATTCGAAGTACCCTAGATTCCTTATCATTTTTCCAGGCCAACAAGATATGAGTTCAGGGTTCCTGCAGCCTGTGGAGCACCAAATTTAAGACCTTTTTAAGACTTTTTAAGACCAAGTATCGGCAAAATTTAAGACCTATTTTCTTCTAAATGAAGCCCCCGAACATCCCTGGAAGGGTTTCCGCAAGGGAAGAATGACAGGGATCGACATGGCCAAGAAAGTGGGTAGGCTACTTGGGCGGGGGGGTCTCCCCCAGAAAAATTTTGATTTTAAGAAGCCCGGAGATGCGATTTCCTGACATCTCCTGCAAATTTTTTACAACTGTCTTGATATGAAATTTAAGACCTTTTTAAGACCTTCCCACAGAAATTATCATATTTAAGACTTTTTAAGGCCTTGAAAATGGAAGTGCCAAATTTAAGACTTTTTAAGACTTTTTAAGACCTTGCAGGAACCCTGTAGAGTTGAACACTAACAGTGCAGGTGCAGGCCTTTCATTTTGAGGTGCGCTAAAATGTGCATGTGCCTCGCAGACAATAGAATTTCTATTGTTTGCGAGGCACATGCACATTTTAGCGTGCCTCAAAAGGAAAGGCCTGAGGTGGTGGCGGTATCCATCCAAAACAGGGGCGGATCCAGGATTTGGGAAAAGAGGGGGCGCCTGTGCTAGGAACATTGAAATCTGTGCCAAATTCCATAAATATAATTTCACGGTCGGTTTTACAGATTTGTTGGCCAAAAGGGGGGATGTGCCTGGAGCGCCCCCTCTGGATCCACGCCTGCAAAATTTACTGTGAGCAAAACCTGACTTGCACTGAACCAACTCCTTCACTGAACCAACTCCTGGCCAAATGTAATACTGAGTCACAGTAAGTACATAAGTCATCAATAGCTTACGCACGGAAGCCAGTCAGGGCTCCGTATCCAGTTAAAATCTCAAGCAAGCATTCCTGTGAGTTGGTTAGGCCTCGTTCACACCAGCACGCGTAGGGCGTATAGTGTAAAGCGTATAGCGTAAAAATACTTCAGCTTGAATCAATGAGCTGTTCACATGACTAGTGTCAAGGGCGTATGCGTATAACCTATAGCGTTAAGTAACGCGCCCAAATACCTCTGTAGTATTTTTACACGCCTTAACGCGCGACGCTTGGGGATTTCGACGGAAAACACCTGTGATGACATCACTTCTCTGACCTCCGTGCTGAAGGAATCGTCACCGTATCTTCTTTGAAACCACCAACTGTGTGGCCATATAGAGGCCTTGCAATGACGTCATCCTTGCGGCCATGCTGGAGGGCACAGGCCTTGACAGGGCGCAGAGGTGTGACGTGACCTGTGTGAAATGCGCCACGCCGTTGTTTGACGTAACGTCATTGGGACATGCACGGCTCATTTTGCTGCGCCTCTGCAGCATGTGCCCCCCAGCATGATTGCTTGTGACGTCATTTGCAAGGCCTCTATATACGCACTACGTGTGAACACGTCACTGAAGTCGCTAACGTGTCGCGTTAATGCGGTACGCTCTACGCTATACGCCCTATGCGTGCCCGTGTGAACAAGGCCTCAAGAACTTGTACAATACAAGCACAATTTAAGAAAACCCCAAACAGTGGAACCAGAAATATCTATAGTATTATGAGTCATGGATACCAACTCAATATCACCAGAATTTCAACCATTAACATTCAACCATTAAAGAGTATTTTCTGAAAACTGTCACACCATTTTCTATTGAACGTGGAAATGTGAAACTGTACCTTTATAACAAAAGTAGTAAGAACATTAACTCTCAATTATCTTATGTAATACTGGAAACATACTGAAACTTAACGCAGAGTAAGTTTGTTCCGTCGAAAAAGCGGACAGGGGTTGTTGCTCTTTCCAAAATTGGGTAGGCATAGATCATTGCGAAAATTGTCTGAAAGAAGAGCATGCTCCCTCCCCTGATGTTCAAAGCTGAATCACAATTTCAGTCCATCTAACACGGTTGGCGTCAAACAAAACAGTATTGTCAATCAAACAAGGGATTCAATCAAACCAGGGGTGTCAATCATACAAGGGCCGTCAATCAAAACGGGTGTCAATCAACAACGGGATGTCAATTAAGACAGGGGGTGTCAATCAAACAAGGGAAGTCAATCAAAATAGAGATGTCAATAGACCGTTCTCAAATTGACGTAAACGACAAAGATCTGCGCACTTCCGCCGAAATCTCAACCACAACCTTGGTTTGAAACTGAATGACATAACACAGACAACCCCACGACAGGGACGTCGAAGACGTTGCATCAGACTCGACCATTGCTGAATCGTGGATGGCGTCACGTCACCCGGTTTCAAATCGAGGTTCTGGTTGAGATTTCGGCTGAAGTGCGCAGATCTGCGATTTCAAGAATGATCTATTAAAACATCTGGAAAACACGGGCAATACCAGCATTGAGGATTAAAGAACTAATAAACAAACATAAAGGAGGGAAAAACAGACACATAAACCTAGCAACTCGCAGTGTTGAATTAAAAAGACATTCAAATAACGAGAAATTATCTAAAACGAGAAATTAGCTAATATTAGACGATTTAAGAATCTAAAATGCCTTTCCTGATTCAGGAAAAGTACAAGTATGGCACAATGAAGTAATCAATATAGTTTGTTCAACTGCTTTTTCTGTTTGGGGGCATTTTTTCCAGAAATGCCCTGTCAAAATGATATCTCTATCAGTGTGGCTAGCAGCCATCCCCGATTGTTGCC
>NMRB01000612.1:155854-190155 GCA_002633025.1 Notospermus geniculatus
TCAAACAGATTTGAGACTCGAGTCCATCAATATATATTATAATAAGATAGTACATACTTTCACCAATTTCTATACACCATTTAACATACATGTACACAAGTAAGCAATATGTACAAGCTAGCATAATAATGCATGTATATCTTGAAATGTACAGGTATAATATATTACATGTACAGGTATAATAGCCCGAGTTTCAGTAATGAGAAAATATAAATAAAATTTACAAGCTACATCGAAAGTCAAATTTCATGGCGAATCTCGCGCCCGGTTGGACGTGGTACTACATGTGGGGCCATTCAATTTCCCTTTAGATGTAGCATAGTCGTTTTTTAGCAACACGATTCTTCATTCTGTACAAATTCATAAATCATACCAAGTTTAAACCTGGCAAAATTGCTTTTTTTGTTTGCAACATTCTTTAGCGAGAAAAAATTGTACATTTAATGTACTGAAAAAACACCAATCTCGGCTGTTTTTCCCCAACGCACAACCTCAACAAATTCAGATCATTTTACAAAAGTGACATCGACTGGCCGTAATTAATATGACATACGGTGCTGCCACCTATAAATGCAACATGTAACTTCTCAACGAGGACATACAACACTGATTTGCACCTGTACAGAGTTTATAATATTAGTGTCACAATACGCCGCGACATCGCAATGTCTTATGTTTACGATATTATACACAGGGGCCGCTAAACGGACCCGAGATATTACGCCACTTGAGGGGTAGGCCTACTTTATTCAAAGTACCCTAGATTCCTTATCATTTTTCCAGGCCAACAAGATATGAGTTGAACACTAACAGTGCAGGTGCAGGCCTTTCCTTTGGAGGCGCGCTAAAATGTGCATGTGCCTCGCAGACAATAGAATTTCTATTGTTTGCGAGGCACATGCACATTTTAGTGCGCCTCAAAAGGAAAGGCCTGAGATGGTGGCGGTATCCATCCAAAACAGGGGCGGATCCAGGATTTGGGAAAAGAGGGGGCACCATGTACTAGGAACATTAAATCTGTGCCAAATTCCACAATTTTAAAGTCGGTTTTACAGATCTGTTGGCCAAAAGGGGGGATGTGCCTGGAGGGCCCCTCTGGATCCATGCCTGCAAAATTTTCTGTGAGCAAAACCTGCCGATTTTACAAGCAAACCCATCTCACTGCACTAACTCCTGGCCAAGTGTAATACTGAGTCACAGTAAGTACATCATATCTCATCAATCCACGTAAGCCAGTCAGGCCGAATCGGTCAATGTCATCCTGGGTATTAACAGAAATATACCCAGGTTCAATGTCGTCCCACAAAACTATACCCTGGTTATAATTCGATGTACAAAAGTATACCCAGTACCGCTGTTTTGAGCCTAGGTACGAGTTAGGAACGGATCTCGCGTGATCAACAGGACCGTGCGTGATTGGTACTTCTGTCGTATACCTGGGCGGCATGTTTGTGACAAATGCGTGAATTGAAAACATGTTTTTCGACTTGTCATGCCTGTGGTCGTGTGACATTTGCGAGAACAATATCGTCTTCAGGTGCTGTATCCAATCCTGGCTACACTTTTGTCGATCAAACTACACCCAGGGTATAGTTTTGTGCGACGACATTGACGCTGGGTATATTTCTGTTATACCCAGGATGACATTAGAGAGGTTGCGCAGCGGCCCGACTCCGACTTTAATTCCGAGAATGATTTGCAGTCCACTATGGACATCCTTGATAAAAACGATAGAAGTTTTCAATTCGTCAAACACCATAAATTGAAGGCAGAAAAATTTGGCCTTATAAATCGGAAGTGCGGATAAATAATGAATATTGAAGTCGTAATCCTAGTCGTTACGACTTGAAACACGACTATAACACATTGCAATTTATGTGCACTTCCGATTATGAGTCAAAATTATCCTGCCACAAAGTTATGGCATTTTACGATTTGCAAACGTCTATCAAATCGTTTTTATCATGGATGTCAATAGCGGACTGCAATTCATTCTGGTAGTTGAAGCCGGAGTCGGAAAGCTGCGCAACCTCTGTATTAACCGATTCGGCGCCAGTCAGGGCTCCGCATCCAGTTAAAATCTCAAGCAAGCATTCCTGTGTGAGTTGGTTAAGAACTTGTTCATTACAAGTGCAATTTAAGGAAACCCCTAACAGCGGAACCAGAAGTACCTAATATGAGTCATGGATACCAACTCAATATCACCAGAATTTCAACCATTAACATTCAACCATTAAGAGTATTTTCTGAAAACTGTCACACCATTTTCTATCGAATGTGGTAATGTGAAACTGTACCTTTATAACAAAAGTAGTAAGAACATTAACTCTCAATTATCTTATGTAATACTGGAAACATACTGAAACTTAACGCAGAGTAAGTTTGTTCCGTCGAAAAAGCGGATAGGGGTTGTTGCTCTTTCCAAAATTGGGTAGGCATAGATCATTGCGTGCAAAAATTGGCTGAAAGAAGAGCATGCCCCCTCCCCTGATGTTCAAAGCTGAATCACAATTTCAGTCCATCTAACACGGTTGGCGTCAAACAAAACAGTATTGTCAATCAAACAAGGGATTCAATCAAACCAGGGGTGTCAATCATACAAGGGCCGTCAATCAAAACGGGTGTCAATCAACAACGGGATGTCAATTAAAACAGGGGTGTCAATCAAACAAGGGAAGTCAATCAAAATAGAGATGTCAATAGACCGTTCTCAAATTGATAAAGATCTGCGCACTTCCGCCGAAATCTCACCCGGTTTCAAATCGAGGTTCTGGTTGAGATTTCGGTGGAAGTGTGCAGATCTGCGAATTCGAGAATGATCTATTAAAACATCCGGAAACACGGGCAATACCAGCATTGAAGATTAAAGAACTAATAAACAAACATAAAGAAGGGAAAAAACAGACACATAAACCTAGCAACTCGCAGTGTTGAATTAAAAAGACATTCAAATAACGAGAAATTATCTAAAACGAGAAATTAGCTAATATTAGACGATTTAAGAATCTAAAATGCCTTTCCTGATTCAGGAAAAGTACAAGTATGGCACAATGAAGTAATCAATATAGTTTGTTCAACTGCTTTTTCTGTTTGGGGGCATTTTTTCCAGAAATGCCCTGTCAAAATTATATCTCTATCAGTGTGGCTAGCAGCCATCCCCGATTGTTGCCTTGAAAATCAAACTTGATGCATGCCCTCTGGTGGGAACATCACACACTGAAAGTGGATTTTTCTTCCCCCAAGAATACTTCATTTTCGGACCACAACGAAGTTTGGTTTATATCCTGACGTATCAGTCCACGGCCACCAACGCCTCAGGTTCAGCCCTGGGCCGACTGCCAAGAAACTCCGATAGCACTAACAGTGCCTAACACTAACAGAGAGGTATGCAATGCCTTTTACCATTGCAGAATTTCTCTGTTAGGCCCTGTTAGCGCTATCGGAGTTTCTTGGCGTTCGGCTCGGTTTCATAAAGTGGCTTTAAGCTTATGGTACCATTAAATCAATGCACTTTCCATTAGCTTAAAGTCACTTTATAAAACAGGCCCCTGGTCTTTGCAAATTGTTAAAGGTCTTTGGAAATTGAAGTATCAGTCCCATAACCTCACAGTCCAAACATAACGACTAATCGACATCATTCAATTCGAAATGTCGCGTCGTTGTAGGACGGGGAACGGGGATACCAAACAGTATTGAGATGGGACAAATCACTGCTAGCACATACAAGTCTTAGCACGGTTTCACCAGATTCGGAACTCTCTTTAAACAAATCTTTCACTCTATTTTATACAATTTTCACTTTTCTTAAAAAATTTACGTGTCCTAGCTTGATTACATGAGAAAATTACTATCGTAATTCATGAGGCCTCGCTCCTGAGTCTCCTTGCGTCATCTTTTTTTCGCCTTCTTTGCTTTTTGTTGAAATTTTGCCTGGTTTTTCACGTCGAGGTCCTGGGAGGCCTGACGGTCGAGTTCCATCATGGCCTCCTGGATGGCTGCCTCTAGGTTCGAGTTCATCTTACGACCCCTGAAATACGTAGAATATACAGTAGATAACGCTCAAGTCGGAGACGCACAAGTCGGAAAATCGGCCATCTCAGATGACTTCAAGAAGTCTGGATATTTTGTAACATTATTCCAATAAAAAATAATCGCATAAGTTGGACACTACGGGCCGTATTCTAGAACGTTCCTTACATTAAGGTCCACCTTCAATCTATTGTTCTCGATGGTTTTACAATAGACTTAAGGTCGACCTTAACGTTAAGGAACGTTCTAGAATACGGACCCACAAGTTGGATTTTCGGCTATCTCGGATGAAATGGCCAGGTTCCTTCTATTTCCAATAAAAATCTATCCTGCAAGTCAGATCACACCTCACTCCTCTTCAGTTTATGTGTTTTTACTCAGACTGGCGCTTTGGATCCATTTCCATCTCGGCCGTTTTGCCCTTCCTCAAGCCAGAAGTCGGATTTTTGTCCGACTTTCATACAACTCGGATTTTATACAACTTCACACAAGACGGATTTCTTCTAAGTCGGATGAAATTGTCTGGTCCACTTGAATCCGTTTTTTACTGTACATACGATCGTGAAACCCTCAATAATGCCAGAATTCAATCCCCCACTCCAACAGCTGCAGTAAAGAACTACAGGAGTATCAATCTATTCTTACTTTCTATGTTTCTTCCTGGCTCTATGATGTGCCTCCAGACCCTCTGATAAAGTCTTCAGCTTTTCCGGTTCCACCTGCGTGATGGTGTGATCACCAAACCATTTCACCCACATCTGTAATAAACAAAGCGAAGTTGAATAACAACCTGACTACAGCCATCAAATCACGTCCTGATACTGTACTTGGGCACGTTTTCTAAAATGCCTGTCTACACTTCATTCCACATCCGATTGGCGCAAAGTTTTCGTCTGATATCTCCGCAACGCCTGGGTCAAATTTGTCAAAACATATGTCAATTGACTTGTCTTTCTTGTCGGTATCTTTCTGCTATCTTCATTTTTTGTGTAAGGCCAACATAACGGATCCCTTTCTCAAAACCCATTTCATTTCACCATGATGTTCAGTGCAGTTTACACATGCGCAATGCATTGTGTCATTTCAAAATGGCCACCATTTAGGCCGTAAACACGAACTGTGATTGGTGAAAGAACTTTATGTCATGTTTTTAGGGAAAATGACAGGGATGATGCCTGTAGCAGCCAAAAAGACAAATCGATTGATGCATAGTGTGTCAAATTTGACCAAGCCGTTGCGGAGATATCGGCCATAAACCTCGCGCCAATTGGATGTGGAATGAAGAGAAGATCATTTTTGCTAACAGCTGTCTTGGATCGTTGATTTTGGAGAAAATGCAAGGTTTACCTTTCCATCATCAGCCTTGTGGCCCCCTCTTACAGCGGTCTGATCGACTAGTTTGCCAGGCCAGGACGGAAACCCTCGGATCTGACCCCAGACAAGGTCACCAACGTTGAACGTACGAGGGTAAAATGGTACGGGTGAGTCAACGGCAGAAACGTCCGAGGCATCATCTGCAAAAGGAGGGTACCGTGAATAAAATATTGAAGGAGGAAAATGAAGTGTCTGGAGAAAACCTGTCCTGTCAAAGAGAACAATTCCCTATTATCACATGGAGCCGGCCTAACGGGGATCGAACCCGGAACCGCAGAGGCGACAGACGCCGATGTCTCCATTGTGCCACACCAGCAGCCTATAACCTGTTCACGTTCACTCCCAAACATATTTGTCGGAACGCCCATGTTCCTAAATGGTCACTCCCGAATATGTGCGGCAGAGCGTATGCCGAATTCCACGCCTGTTTGCGAGGTTTTATTTTAATTTAAGCTGCATAAACCACGTCCCAATGCATACTTTACAACTCCCCCTGTACATTTACACTACTTTCGTTCCGCCTGTAGCGTGTATGAGGTTCTGAACTTAGCTGCAATCAGATGTCTCAATGACAATATAGCGGCCGTGGCCAATGAATCGCAATTTTCTGTGTTTGAAAAAGCTTCTGACGGGGACATTATCCAGAATAAATGATACAGAGGGGAGTATTTTTGATGATTCTGATATGAGGATTCAGGAGATCCTGACCTTGACGAAAAATAATTATGTGGTGGACGTCAGAACCATGCACCGAGATGGTAAATTTCCTTTAAAATCCCGACCCACCAATGACGTACCCGTCAATAGGTTAAATGAATGCAAGTTACTATAGCAGACACCTCTACCAGGTGGACATCTCTCTATCACGGACACCAAATACATGTATAAGCTTACCTGCTTCGTGGTCATTGAAGCTGAACGTCCTGTCGTCTTCGATATCGCCCATGGTCCGTTTCAGTCCCCTGATCTGCGACACATCCTCAACGTTCGAACCTAACAAAAGTCCATCATGATGCCGCTGCAAATTCAACAAATGTGGAGATCCTAGCACATGCGGGGAGTCCACTTTCTCCGCCAAGGAGTCCTTCGCAAGAATATTATTGTTACAATTATCTGATAAAGAATCACGCCTGGGTGTCGTATTCTGCCGAGGTTCATACGGCATCACATTCACTTTGAGTCCGTCCCGCGTCGTCTCTGATTTGTCTGACCCGTTGTCCGACGCGTTCGTATCACAGCTATTCAAACGGTGTATAACCGACTCGGAAACTTTACGAATGTTTGATTTTAACGCAATGGACTCCTCATCCTCGCTGTCGTCCGTATCAGTGATCCCCAGCATCGCTAAACTCATGTGCCGATGCGGTCGCTCGTCGTCCGAATCGGATTCTAACAATTTCGACAAGATTTTCGGGCGTTGCGGACTATTCACCGAACTAACAGAAGACTTGGCAGTCGTCGCGGTGGACAAGTTCGTACGTGCGACATCAGAAGTGGTATTCGCAGCAGAATATATGGGTTTGCAAGAGCTTGTACAGTTCACTTGACTTTCCCGACAGAAACTAGAATGTGACGTAGAATTGACGTGCCACGGCACAGATGACGTAGTGACAGCTCGTGAGGGTTTATCAACATTTCCACGATTCCCTGAAATGTCATTTTTTGCTTCGGCGATCTTTCTCCACCTGGTTTCCAAGTCTTTTTCCTGCTCTGGGCTCAGTGGCCCATGTGTAGGACTCTCAAGACAGTTGCCCTGGACCACTGCATTGACTGCTTCTGTCAGTGTCTTCGGGGTCGGGAGACTGGCAGTGTAGGCTGTGATAGCGTTTAAGGCTGTGCTCGTTGTGATGATGGTGGACGCAAAACCAGACGGAGTTTTACTGATCTTCACACGAATAGGGGGCGGTGTTTTATTAACCCTCGTACCATCTTTTCCATATAGCGTACTCATCCTGACACCTTCACGTGGACTCCTGTCTCGTGGACTTTTCGTTTCTCTTGGACTTCGGCTCAGGTCTTTCGGACTCCTGGAATCCCTCGGGCTCCGATCGCCACCGGACCGATGACGCTTCGGCGACGATCCTTTTGGCGAACGTTTCGTAGTCGGTACAGATTCCTGCGGTGGTTGTGGAGGCACTGTACCAGTAGCAGACGTAGACTTGTTCACCATGACTGGCAGGTTTGGGTTCGGGAAGGTCCTCGCGGGAACAGCTTGACTAGGAGTGGGAATACGAGGAATAGGTAGTGCAACGTTTGGGTTTTCTTGCGGCAGCACACGCGCAACAGACTGGGTAGCCTGTTCAGGTTGCGGACACGTTTGAGAGGAGCTTGCTACACTTTCCGTTTCCTGAACCTGCGTCTGAGCAACACCATCCGTCTGAGTAGCAGAGCCAGATGTAGTGACCGTGCTCGTCTCGGTACTAACAGAATTCCCAACCTGCCCGAGAAGGTTGGCCCACTGTGGCAGGACATGCTGTTGAACAGGAACTGCTTGTATTAACGCAGGACTTAATCCAGCTGCAGCTAACATATTTAAAGATGGATTCAATCCGACTTGAGCCTGAGGGAGTGACAATGCCATTTGTTGAGGGTTTAGAGTGTTGTTGCTGTTTTCAGCCACTGGACTTAAACCGTGCGTCTGAAGAAACATCTGCGGGTTAATACCCGAGCCAGGAATGTACAACAGCTGCTGATTGGCTGGATCCGTTGGCGGTTTATCTTGCGAGGGCGATACATCCTGTGGCTGATTCACCACCTGCAACATCGGCGCCATATTCTGCATCGTCTGCGCCATGAGAAGTTGGGAGGTGGACGATGCAACTGCTGACTGCTGAAGCTGCAACATATTTGCAATGGTCGGCGTTGAGCTCTTCCGGTTTTTCTTCTGTTTGAGTTTATTGGGTGCAGTGATTTGACCGAGAGCCGAGGAGACGGTTTGAGACGCTTGACCTGTCGGTGAACTCCGACCCGAGCTACCCGGTGATATCTTCGTCTCCGTCTGCTCGGCTTGTGCCCCATCATCAGATTGCGTTGACGTGGAAACACTGCTTTGCGAGATCTGGCTCGTCGGGATGTTATGTCCGGCTAAACTCGTCGACAGAGCCTGTTGCACGTTTTGTTGCATGACGGCTGCAAGTTGTTGATTCATCACAGCGACGGGACTAGTTTGGTTGTCAGTAAGTACAGGGCTCAGGAGGTTCACCTGGTTTGGTAAAAGTAACGGTCCTGGCATGGCAGTTAATCCAAGCGTATTGATGACTTGCAGAACAGGCTGTTGTTGAAGTAAAGACTGTGATATGCCTACAGCTGGTATAACTTGCGTCAGGGTATTCGTCACAGCGGTGACGACAGGGACAGTCATAGGTGGCATCGGTGAGTTCAAACTGACTACAGGTAGCCCTAAGTTCATGTTCGTGGCAGTGGTACTGCTTGGCAGACCGACCATAGAATTGTTCACGGTAGGCGAACCTAAAAGTCCACTACTCGTACTTGGAGTAACTTGAGATTCATTATTGTGACATGTCATGGTAGAGCTGGACATTACAGTACCGACATCGTGCCGATCTTGCGGCAAGGTGGACAACGATAAACTCGTTTGAATGTGCGGATCGACTTGTAACTCGGGCATCATCACCGACGACATGTTCTTCCCCTGCGTAGCGGTTTGTTCCAGTGCATTCTGAGTCGCCTCCAGACCGGATATCATATTCTGTACCATCTGTATGGGTGTTTGTTCCTTCTCGTTCATCGGATTCTGATAAGCGTTGATGAGATGCTGATATGGCTGCGCGCCTGCAACTAACGCTGCCTGCTGCGAGTTGGGCGATTGCAACTGGAACGGAATCCCACCCTGAACTGCCAAAAGACTCTGCTGAAGCTGCTGCTGCTGAACAAAAGCCTGCAACATGTTCATATCTCCTCCAACAATTTGTTTCAGTTGTTCGAAATTCACTGCACTGCCAATCTGCTTCAGCTGTTCCGCGTTCCCAGCACCAGCGAGCTGTTTCAACTGCTCCAGATTCAGGGCACTAGCTAACTGTTGCTGTTGTAGCTGCTGCAACTGAGCCTGCAGCATCCCAAGATTCTGGTGCTGCATGGGACCAGGGACTTGAGTAAGCGATGCCTGATTTTGTCCCTGTCCAGTAACGTTCATTTGACTTGTCGTATTAATCTGTGCCCTCGCAGCTGCCGAGAGCAAATTACTCGCAGGAAATTCACCGGCAGCTTGTCCTAAATTCATTCGGAATTTAGCAGCAGTACTGGATGGCACACTTGAAGAATTCTGAGTCACAGATGTAGAGTTCGGTACAGTGCTACTGTCATGAGATTTCTCTCCTTGTTCAGTTCTTACGTTTTTGCAATCACCGGTGTTAGTTGCAGTAGCGTCAAATGCCAGACTAGATGTCGCAGACATACATGTAGTTTGATTCATACTGGATAAGTTTGAAACGTGTCCCTTGGAGACGGCAGTGGTGACTGTCGTGGTTGACGACGACGATATGGAGACGACCGACACTGGCGTAGGCCCCGATAGAGGCGCGACAGTCAACTTTGGTGTGGAGATATTAGAGCGTGGCGACATCTGACTGCCACAACTCGGACTAGGTAGAATTTTCTCAGAGTGGGGCACACTCTTGTTTGACAGTGTTGGGCTAGCTGGTGGCTGCGAGTTTTCCTGGGCATTCTTAGAAGAATGCGGGCGTTGCGACATGGCGAGCTGTTGTTGTTGTTGGTAAAATGCAGCTGGATTCTCAGCACCCTGTTTCAGATTCTCCGTCGGAATTTGTCGAACGTCGATATTTGGACACGGATCCGTCCGCTCCAGGACGCTGTTATATTTCCGTTTATCTTTTTTCTTTTTCTTTTTGAATTTCACGTCCTCGTCCCATTGGTTGTTGAAATAACTAAATGGATTCATCTCCAACGGATTGTTCATTTGTCCAGGAAAGAAAACATTCGGCATATTTGGCTGCTGTTGGAAGTAAGGACTAACCGGTCGATTCATGAACATGTTCGCCATTTGCTGCTGGTGTATCAGATGACCACCAGGGGGCGATCCCATACCAACGGGGCTAAACTGTCCAGGTATCCCCTGAGGTGGACTCCCGAAGCCTTGTTGGAAATTTGGATTTGGCACCCGATTATTGAAATTTCCCATGTAACCTGAACCAGGTATTCCGGGATTCCGAGGGAAGTTGTGAAATTGTCCAGGCAACTGTCCGTGACCAGGCGGCATATTAGCAAATTGCACATGAGGAGGTCTTTGCGGTGTGAGCCCAACATGACCCAAGGGTCCAGCGGGGCTCACCTGCGACGGTACAAACGGAGATTTTACAGGTTGGCACATTAAATTAGCTTGTAAGTCTTTCCCGTCAGACGGGCTCGGTAATCCCTCAACACCCATGACCCCAACGTGTCCTTGACTCGGTATACATTCCGAATTAACGTCTTTGATTTGTTGTTGCAGCGCTTTCGTCTGTTGCATAATATAATCCATAGTTTTCAATGCTGATCCATCCTGGTTGAAATTCGGCCCGACTTTCTCCGGCGTGACCTCTTTTTCTTTCTTACGAGCAATCTCTTGAAGTTTGTCTCGTTGCGCCAGCAGCTGAGAGACCAGGACGCCTCCGTCATACGGACTTGCCTTTGATTTACCCTTCTGTTTCTTCTTAGAATCTGAAATCGGTAGAAGATGGTCGGAGTCAGAGACATACACTACAGTAGAAAATGCTTAAAGGAGTTCGACGTCCAAGTTGTAAACAAACCAGTTTGTTTACAAACAGTGGTCGGCAAGCTAGTTTTATTCCTTCGTGAAGGTGGCAGCACCAGTAGCGCCCCATGATCGTTAGACTGGTGCCCGGTCCAATGCAACTCACTCACGATATTCATGTCAGTACATATCACCGACAATAGGTGCCAGCACCGCAGGCGTCGCGTGGATAGAGAACCAATGAGTGAATGTTTACAACTTGGACGTCCAGCTCCTTTAAGTCGGAGATGCGCAAGTCGGAAAATCTTCAAGAAGTCCCGAATTTTTGTAACGTTGTCCCAATAAAATATAATTGCATAAGTTGGACACTACAAGTCAGATTTTCGGTTATCTCGGATGAAATGGCCAGGTCCCTTCTAATACATTTTTTTTAAAAATCTATCATGTAAGTCGGATCGTGCCTCACTCCTCTTCAGTGCATGTGTTTTTATTCACGGTGGAGCTTCAGTCCATTTCCATCGCAGCTGTTTTGCCCTTCCTCGAGCCAGAAGTCGGATTTTTGTCCGACTTTCAGACAACTCGGATATTATCCGACTTGCACAAGATGGGTTTCTTCTAAGTTGGATGAAATTGTCTGGTCCACTTGAATCCGACTTATGCGTTTTCTATGTTCTACTGTAGAATTCAAAACTCTCCTATATGTATCTATCTTTCCGAGGATGTCTCATCCCACACTCTTTACTCAAAACGGGTCAAAGAATCAGGATGGATATCACAACAGGAACAAAATCACAATCAAGACTTTCTAATATCTTACCTTTCCGACTCTTTAATTTCATCTCTATTCGCTGTTGGGGTCCACCTCCAGTTTCCTCCATTGTGCGCTGTAAAGTAGCCGTCGTCTGCAGAGTTGCCAACGCAAGAATCTTCCGTTTATGGTTGCACAACTTCGTTCCCAATTCTGTCGTCGTGACGTCATCATTCGACCACGGCTTTGATGATATGGCAGCGTTAAAACTGAAGACCTTCTCCACCACCAGGGGGCATTCTAAACCACATTTACACGTTCCTTCTGCTTGGAGGTACTTTCGAATATCATCAGGGTTTGTTAGTTTTGTATTGCTGGGGCTGGAATAAGGAGACAAATTCACGTTCGTTAATTGGTGACAACGCCCAATTAAAATATCAGCCAAAATAGTGCCAAGAAAAATCTGCATTTTGTGTGCCTAGATTTAAACCAGGACATGTACAATGTATAAAGTACAAGAAATAGTTGTGAACCGATGAAGGTCTGTCCGATGCTCTATAGAAGCCATAGCAGGTTTCAAAGTTCATGCCCATTTGGTCTAAAATGCGACCTGGATTTTGCTCTGTGCGACCAAAAAATTGATCTTCTAATGCATTTTTTATTGCGTGCGACTTGATTTTTTGGCCTGTTCGACCAAAATGTACTTTTTCAGAAAGTGAACTTTGATCCCTGCATGGTCCCTTGCACCTGAATGTTACCAGGGCAGGACCCCACACAGTTGGACTGTTGTAGCCTGTCGTGCACTCCATACATACACATACATGTACATGTATACCTCCGGCAAAATCCAACAGGGTTAGAAGCCATAGCTTTCTCACCATACAAAACGTAGCAACTTACCTGTAGTAAATAATGGCGTTCGTCTCCTGCTCTCGTCGCCATCCAAACGGCACATTTATCGCGTCGTTTGACATTTCCTCTTGTTTTACATGTTGTCGTAACTCATCTCCACCAGAGGACACCACCGAGTCCGTGATCACAGTAGAACAAGAACATGAAGAAATGCACGATGTACACGGTTCTTTTTTCAGCGACAGTTTCGCATCCGTCATTTGTACTTTCGCCTCTGAACATTTCGTTTCGCTGGCGGCGCATACAGGATTCTGGCAGACGGATATAACTCTCGTTGAGACTGCAGCCGCCGCCGACGTCGTCACCGAACTAACAGCCGATTCTGTAGATATGGCGGATAATGACAACGGCAGGGGTAAATCCTTGGACAATATTGACGAGATCTGTGGTAATGTCTGGTGAGATTTATCAGAGTACATACACGTATCTCTCACAATAGAGGGCGCTGAACACGTGCACGGAGGTTGTACCATATGAGACATGTGCGCTTGCTGGCTCTGAATAGGATTTGGCAAGTTTTGAAGATTCACCATGGCGGTTTGATGGTTGGGAAACTGAAGTCCGTGCGGCGTGGCAAACTGTTGCGGGTTATTCACAAAATGGCGATTCTGTGTTGTGTGTTGAGTACTAGGCGGTACGTAGGGTTTCGTAAACGTTGAAGCAGTCACTGTTGTTTGGCACGACAAACTCTGGAATGTTATTGTGTCAGAATGTCGGTTTGCATGGTTATTCACATTATAGCTACCATAGGGATGTACATTATATTGAGGATTCAAAGGTTTCGTAATGCCAGGGATGTTTTGCGCCCCGACGGGGATAGTTATGGGGATATTCACCGAGAGGGCAGCACATGTCGTAGCACAATTTCTCAACTGATGATCCGCGTGTAATCCAGCCACCATCTCCGCGATTACTTTACTCGAATGTGGATCCGTGTCCTCAATTTCGGCCGTGTAATCAACACCGGGGATGTCACCGCCGAATTGGTACATCCGTAACGGTTGAGAATCAGGAATGGGAAGAGCACGTTCAGTTTGTTGCGGCATTCCAACACTAGAGGGCACAACGGCGGCATGTACAGGTCCAGACTGTAACGCCACAGTTGCGACATGATTCGGAATTCCTGCAATATTAGAACTTATCACAAATTCAGCAGAGCATGCTGAGCCACTTTGAGAAGTCACAGATGACGTTACTGTTTCATTAGCACATGATAATATATGACCCGAATCACATCCCGTCGAAGAAAAACTTTCATTTCCGCTTGAACCATGCACCTCACCAGTAGAATTATTATCCAAACCACTGCCATAACCTGAACTCTGCTGATCACATGATTCCGAGCTTTTACGGCTCGTAATATCGCCATCACAATCCGACTTTGAGGTATCAGTTGTGGGTAGGACAGTTGAAGTCACATGACTTACATTCAACATGGCAGAAGCAGGGACGCCAGATGACGCAACAGTATATGGCAAAGTGAATGAACTATGGACAGATACGGGGATATTTGGGTTGTGAGGAGGATGCTGCAGACCTTGAGAACCTGGCGTGTTAACGGGATTTGGCACATAATTTGAATTTGGTTGATTACGATGAAACATCTGGTTATATTCTGCAGGGATATTATTCTGGAACACACTCTGTATGGGGGGAATTCCCGAGGGCACTTGGTTTTTCTCTACCGCACAACTGTAACTGAAATTATGACAAGGTTGTAAGTTCAAAGTCATCTGGTTTGGACTGTGACCGGTGTGACTGGCAAACTGAAAATTCTGATGTCCCTGGTTGATGTGTTGTTGATTGTGATATCCCACATGAATCCCAGGCTGTCCTTGACCCTGACCGTAGGCTCCGGGTAGCAACATGGCGGCATTCTGACGATTATGGGGGGCGTAAGTTCCCGGTTGCATGTTCATTGCATGACGAATATTCGCATGTTGAGCGCCCTGAGACGGGTCGAACGCGACCTGCTGTGTCATGTGACTGTGCGGGCCATTCATCATGAAACCATGGTTCCCATCTTTGGGGTGGAGCTGCCCAAACATCTCTGCTGTTACCTAGAAAATGAAATCGACACAACAGTTGTAAAATGTGAAATGAAGTTGTGAAAAGTCAGGTTTTCATCAAAACAGATAAAAATAAATAGACTTCACCAAAAATACACTTTTACTAAATCCTTTCTGGAAAAGATGCAATAGCAAAAGCCTACCTGGGGGCCAGGATAAGGGTTGAAGAAGTGGTTAACCTTTCCTGGTAGATGTTGGAGGCCCCGGCCTGGTTTGATAACATCTTGTCTGTGATCATCTTGAATTTCCATCGTTCAAAGATGATCTGCATTGATACAGGACATACATCATCCACCAGCAGCTCTCTGTAAGGAAACAAAAAACAAGTCAATTGGTGATAGAAACCTACTGACTACCCCCACGCCATGACAGAACAGGCGCGGATCCAGGGATGGCGCAGCCGGCGCGCACCCCCCCTTTCGGCCAACAAATCTGTAAAATTGACCATGAAATTCTGAAATTTGGAGCAAATCATTAAAATTCACTGCAGATTTCAATGTTTCTAGCACAGTGCGCCCCCTCTTTTCCGAAATTGTGGATCCGCCCCTGCAGAAGATGAAAGCTTGTGGACTGTCTGTCGGCTGACACAGTCGTGTTGGTGGTATTGACGTAGCAACTCTGTAGCAATGATCCACGATGGCAGGGTGGGCATATAGGCCTATAGCTACAGAAGATAACACTGGCAACCTACCTCTAGGCCTACTATGCTAGATCAGATCAGAACATAACAAGGCAACAGAGACAATACTGGCATGAAAGAAAACATAACTGAACACCTGAATTGAATATTCTTCAACAAGTTCAATCATATTCAATTCATGAAGTTCAACAAAACAGGGCTTCTGCACTTCACAAATCCCTCATTCCCACAGTCAAAGCAATTTTGATTAAAAGGCAACAGCACTTTACACAGACAAACCAAATGGTTAGCATCAGGATGCACATCTGAGACAGGAACATCAAAATAGAAAGCCACCCATCACAGACAGGCAGACACACACAAACTCAACTTGGGACAACACGAAAAGTGTACACACACATAACACCTGTGTACGGCTCTGCAAAAGTAGCCTGATCTACACATGCGATCACCGATTGCTTATATTCATTGGAATTCAATTTGTTTTCTCTAATCTACATCATAATCTACCTCCATATTTTTCAATGATAATCCAATATAACGGCGTTTTTTAGTCGACTGTTTTCAACATTTCACGTATTTTTAGATGGAAAATGGCTGGATTGGAACTGAGCATGCGCACTCAGGCGAAAGCGCTCTCGTCCGCCACTCGCGAGAGCCGAGATTCAACATGGCGCTGGCCTGTCAGAAAAATTCGTACCTAAAACAGGTACAAAAAGTTCCATAAAGTCACACTTTCGGCCGCTATATTTAGATGTATATTGTATTGTGTTGTTAAGCTTCTTTAATTCTTTTGAAAGGAAGCAATTTTCTGCAATTGACACGGTCGTTGTAGCGTAAAATGCGAGAAGACATGTCCTCAATTTTTCTTTCCTATCCCCGCTGTACAAAATGCACTTGTCCTGTACATAATGTACATGATGTGTGTAGAAATGTACATGAATACATGTATGTCACCAAATAAATCAAGTGTTGAATTCAAATTTAATGGGAAGTAATTTATGTTAGTAGCATTTGTCCCCCGGCTTGAATAAATGGTTAAAAGGGGCTGGAATGTGAGTTACAGTAAATTTAATTTCAGATTTCTCTTCATCATCCGTTTCGCATCCGGCCGGGGATTCCAATCGTCGTCTCTCTGTCTTGGGTCTGATGTAACAGTATCAACGTGAATGCCAACGGTGTACTCTGATATGTTCTACCAACCGATGTACCTCTACTCAAGGACAGACTGATGCCAGAGAATAGGCCGGCCCCTTTCGAAAGGGGAAAAAACAAAGGGGAAAATGCATACGTTTTGCCAGAAATTGCAGAAATAGGCCTAACTGTCAGAAACGCTTGAAATTTGGTGATTGCCAAACCATTGGGAACTGTGAGAAAAAAATTGGGTGTCATCTCGATAAATTTTTCAAGAAATTGGTGATTTTCTACAGGTGGATTAACAGACACTTTACTGTCTTATTATTGTTCAGTTTAAGAAAAATGCAGAATCTTCAAAAATTGATGGATGACACCCAATTTTTTTCACACAATCATTTCTCAATGAATTGGCCCTCATAACATGTCTGCCAAATTTTAAGCGTTTTTGGCAGTTATTTCTGCAATTTCTGGCAAAACTTTAAGCATTTTCCCATTTGTTTTTACACTCAGCGCTGAAAGGGACCTAGTAGGTCATGATTGTTTTCTTCTTTCAGTTGACCACAACTGTGAAGTCATGTGAATCAAAGAAAAACAAGCTGTTGATTAAAGGGAAGAAAGAAAATATCAATGGATTTGAAATCATATTAGAAGACACTGTTTTATTTCCAGAAGGTGGTGGACAGGTTGGTGCGGCAAATATTCCGATAGTTACTACCGTATTTTTCGGCATAAGACCCGCGACTTTTTTCCGCGAAAAGGCCCCAAAAATCGCCAGTGCGGGTGATACAACAGTGCGGTTCCTATGTGGATTAAGGCCTGCATCATCATCCCATAGGCCTATTTTCATAAAGTGCACAAAATTCATAAAATCCGGCGAAGAAACATGCCCAAAGCATGGACTTTCCAAGCCAAGCCACATGTCATGATGTGCCAGCCATTACAGTTTAGTTCGTTTGAGTGCCTGAGTTGTCACTGTTGACCTGGCACTTGTAGTATTACACTTGTTCCAGTTTAGTTCGTTCGAGTACCCGACTTTACCTGATACTACTGAGGTAGACTGGTATCTGGTCTTCTGGGCAGCTATCAGGATCAGTCTACTGCTGAAGTCACAGGAGTTCGTTAACAATCACATGCATACATAGTGTGTATGTATGTGATTGTTAACAAACTCCTGTGCTGAAGTTGGCTAAACCACGGCCTGGGCAGAATTGGTCTGCCTTGGGTTTACCATGAAATACCAAAAACAAAAAATGCTGTGTATTGTCTTGAGAGCCATTCATCCTGCATCCCAGTGCATGTCATGTGCATCATGTGCATGCGGGGGATACAACAGTGCGGGGGATGTGTGGATTAAACACTGATCTGTGGGGGGTGCGGGTCTTAGTGCAGTGCGGTGAGTAGTGCGAAAAATACGGTAATCTTGGGCAATTTTGTTTAAAACAAAAAAAATGTTTAGTGTTCAGAATGTGAAAATATTCGGCTTTGAAGTACATGTATCTGTCCTTCAACTAAAATATACCAGAGCTGGGTTGCACAAAACTCATGTTAGCGCTAACACCAAGTTAGCGCTAACTTTATGTTAAATGACGTAAAAAGACAAGGGATTTTGACGTCATCTAACAAACATAAGGTTAGCGCTAACACCAAGTTAGCACTAACACCAAGTTAGCGCTATCGTGAGTTTTGTGCAACCGGCCCCAGATTCGTACCTGTGATTCATCTTGATTTCAGCCTGATGATAGAGGAACAATCGACAATGTAGATGTACTCTCAGTAACTAGGAGGGGAGCAGAGGCTGTCCATTTCACCAGAACACCTCTTGAGCCTGGAGTGGAAGTAAAAGTTGATGTCGATTGGAAGAGAAGATTTGATCACATGCAGCAACACTCGGGACAACACCTCATCACGGCAATTGCTGATCAGATGTATGGATATCCAACTACATCTTGGTGAGGTGTATTTTTGACAAAAATCAGGGTCCGTACGCATCCTGGAAAACCTGGAATGTCATGGAATTTCGAGTTAACAACATCCAGGCCTGGAAATCCTTGAAAATCAGCGAAATTACCAAGATGTCCTGGAATTGTCATGGAAAATTGAGTCCCTTCAAAAAAGAAAACAAAATGTCAAAAGCAATTCTTTGTCAAGATGTGCTTAATCCCCACCCCCAGGTCTCTGACACCTCCCCACATCATTTTCGCGGAGAGTCGGTATGGGAGAGTACATGTATCTTGAAATTTTTTACTTTCCATGCCGCGGAGTGTCCTGGAATTTTGCCATTCCTGCCCTGGAAAGTCCTGGAAATGTCATGGACATTTGGGAGACAGGAGGCGTACAAACCCATAAAAATGTATCTTTCAAGAGGTTTCTACAGCTGTAAGTGTCACGTTTTGTTTGATCTTCAACAACTTCCTCTTCAGGAATCTCGGTGAAAAAACCTCCTTTATTGAACTTGACACCCCGTCCATGTCATTGGAACAGCGACATGAGCTGGAGAGTCTGGTGAATGAAAAGATACGTTCATCCCTTGCGATGTATCCCAGGCTTTATGAGAGCAAAGATGATCCAGCTCTGGCTGAGGTAGGTTGAGGATTCTTGGAACAGAGAGAAATATTGCCAGTCACGTCACATTCGGTGAAACGTTTTCTTTTTTTTTTGGATATTGTGTCGGGTGATATGCTCATTTGCCTGTGTATGTCTCTAAGGCTCCCGTTCCATAGAGTTCACGTTTTCACGATGAATTGGCCTTTTTGCACGGTTTAAGTGTGAATTCACGGGTGAACCCAAGAATGGGCAATGTATTTATTATGATGCGGATTCCATTGGTGTCATTTTTCTACCTTCGGACAAGTGCGATCCATTTCATGCGTGAATAAATGAAAATCACCCGTGACTCGAGGAATGAACATGCTCATTCTTTTGGCCATGAATTCTGTGGAACCAACCCTCTCAATCAAAGACGAATCGTCAAACGAGAAAAATGAAACGGGAAAAGTGAAAAGTGAAAACGTGAACTTTGTGGAACTGGAGCCTTACTGAAACTTTCAAATTTAATGTCCCATTTCATTTTCGAGGTTACTTTCATCATGACTCATTACATGTAGGTCAGAGCCCGAGGACTACCGGACGACCATGTAGGGCCAGTAAGAGTTGTCACCATTGAGGGTATTGAAGATAATATGTGCTGTGGAACTCATGTTTCAAACCTTAGTCATTTACAGGTATGATGTGAACAGTGTTAATTCTAGGATTTCAGAAGGGCATGCGGCAAATTTTGTGAAAAGGGCACTTCAACCTAGAAAAGGGCATTTTTCATTCACGGCATTTCTACTAACAGAATTTGAGAAGCTTGTCAGTTAAAAAGGTCCCTATAACTCCAGTCAACAGCCAATTTATGCCAGTTTCTAAGGTGGTATGACCGAAAGGGTCCATGACAGGGGGTCTGGGGGGTAATAAAACCTTAAAAAAAAATTTTTTTAGGGGCATGGTGCCAAGGGGGTTAAAAAAGGGCACAGTCTTTTAGGGGCATGGCGCGCTGCCACTCTAACACTGCCTAGAATTAACACTGGTGAACACTTTTCATTAAATCTTGTATCTTTTCCTCAAAGTTCAAGCACTGCCTTTCAGATTGCCCATTGTTCCCCATTACTTCAACACACCGTGTCTGTCTTCTTCTAGGTGATAAAATTGCTTGCCTGTGAAAAAGGAAAGAAAGGGAAAACAAATTTGGTATTTGTTGCTGGCGATCGGGTCTTGAAATATCTAGGACAGTGTTATGATAATGAGAAAGCGATGACCAGCTTACTGCGAGGAGGACCAGAACAACATGTGGAATTGGTGGATAAGTTACAAAAGGGCAACAAGTTGGCAAATAAGGTAGGCTGAGGTTTTCTTTGAAAAATGTGGTCCATCAAATTTTACCCGTTCAGGATGGCAGATTTGTGACCAAGTCTTTCAAAATCCGGCCAAAGTCGCTGAACACCACAGGGTTGATAAGTTATGTAGGGAGTGTCATCACAATGAAAAACGACGGTCTGTTGGTGGCAAATAAAGCCTTATCGATTACGCAACAAAGGGCAGGTATGATCAAGGCCTATGTCACTCCCCAGCGACTTTAGCTGGGTTTTCACAGACCGGGTCACATATGTTCCTCTGGGGATGGAGACTTCTCAAGAACTGGAAGCCAACATGAATTGCTTTGCCGACCCTTCAACTTTCGTTGTAACATGACCTAGTAGCAGATGGCAACACCGTTCTGACATCTTTTCACTGTGTGATATGTATTACATGATACTTGGTGCATATTGTACGGAAATTGTGTCACTCAGCCAGTGTATAATGCACCCAGAGTCTCATGCAGATGGGGAGATTGGACTCTGTCCGTCTGACCACAGGCCAGAAACCTGAGCCATTTACAGGGATCAAAGTTCATATTCTGAAAAAGCAGATTTTGGTCGAACAGGCCAAAAAATCAAGTCGCACACAATACAAAAATGCATTAGAACATCAATTTTTTGGGTCGCACAGAGCAAAATCCAGGTCGCATTTTAGACCAAATGGTCATGAACTTTGAACCCTGATTTAGGTACTATGTTTTTCAATTTCATTTCTTTATTTTTGTTCTTACTTTCCCCAGACTGCTCTAACTTTACTGCGAGAGATGGCGGGGATGGAAGCAGACAAATTCAAACGGCGAGAAAATAAAGATGGCGTATTTGTCTTGCACAGGTAAGTTGACAGATGTAGATTGGAACCCCAGTGGAGCAGCTTTGACACTTCTGGCATGACTGTTCTGTGAAGTGAAGTGCCTGGGGACAAAAATGGCCTTAGATCTGGTAAGAATGTAAGCAGGAGAAAACCAGAGCACTGGGAATACTTCCTCATAGAGAGTTACTTTCACCCGGTAATGGGTTTGACAGGAATGCAAAAGCAGGACTTCTGAGATGTCGTTGTGTTGATTTTAGGCCAATGTTCATCAGTTAATAATGTGAGTTCTTATATAGAGCATTTCCAGTTGAACTGCCCAATGCGCTTTACATTATGACCCCAGCTAGGTCTCTTCATTCCAATTTCCTTTCTCCACTCCCTGGGGAGTATTACAGTCCCGGCAGCCGATGTCAGCGCTCTTGGACTAACATACCATCACTACCAGCCAATTACCCGTTTTACACCTGGGTTTGGTGAAGCAAGTGAGGCAAAGTGACTTGCTCAAGGTCACAAACGAGCGTGTTTTTTCTTGGTCAGGACTGGGAATCGAATCCGGGACCCTCTGATCAGGAGTCCATCTCGCTAACCACTAGACCATGCCGCTCCAAAGCTTCTTTCACTATCACAATATCTTTTTCTTTTGCAGAAAAGATGGTGACAATGAATTCATGAACATTGTCGTAAATGAAATCAACGACGACAAAGTGTTGAAGTTTCTAACAGTTGGTGAGGAAAAAGGTCAGGGAATGTTCCTGTTGGCTGGACCAGAAGAGCTCCTAAAGGAACTTGGTCCGAAGTAAGTTCGACCTGATAGTGGACTACAATTTTCCTTTGAGGTTTGTGGAGGCGCGGATCCAGAGGGGGGGTTCATGACCCCCCTGCTCTCCACCACCAATTGTTTTTTTCTCAATAATTTGCGACTATAAGAAAAAAAATGCAAAAATAAAGCTTCTGTTTTGATACTGAGATGCCAAGAAATCGCCTCTACGGCCTTCTACATTTAAAAGTTTTCTGGGGGAGGCTCGGATCCAGAGGGGGTTTTTGGGAGGCATGACCCCCCTGCTCTCCACCACCAATTGTTTTTTGCTCAATAATTGCAGCAATAAGCAAAAAATGCAAAAATAAAGCTTCTGTTTTGATACTGAGATGCCCCATCGGCGTGGGCATGTTCGGCACCCACCTGCAACGACCGCCTTTGGTGGACCTGACTCCCTTCCCAAAAATCCTGGACCCACGTCTGTTGTGCATAGAGTATACCATCCTTGTGCATCCTCTCAAAGTCCAGTTTGTTTTCAGAGTTGCTGAGACACTGGATGGAAAGGGAGCAGGCAAGAACGGCCGGTTTCAGGGCAAGGCTAACAAGATAGCAAACAGAGAGCAGGCAGAGAGGATGATAAGAGACTTTATGAAAGAGTGCCAACAATGAGAATTATCAAAATACTTGTATTGATAATTATTAGGAAATCATTTGCGAAGCATTCAACCATAGAAAAAGATTCTTGGATCAGCAGGAAGCAGGTTGTACACTGATGTGGTCACCTTTACGAAATTCATCTTATATTCCTCTTGTATAATGTATGAAGATCTTATGAAGTCCCCCCCCCCATCCCATGGTTTCATTCCTCTATATCTCTGGGTCCATGTTCATAAACATACTTAAAGGAGTTAGACGCCGAAGTTGTAAACACTCACTCACTGGTTCTCTATCCACGGACGCCTGCAGTGCTGCCACCTGTTGTCGGTGATTTGTACTGACGTGAATATCGTGAGTGAGTTGCTTCGGACCGGGAACCAGTCTAACGATCACGGGTGCTGCCACCTGCACGAAGGAATAAAACTAGTTTGCCGACCATATTTGTAAACAAACCAGCTTGTTTACAACTTCGGCGTCTAACTCCTTTAAGTCAAAGTGTGATACTTCTGTGTTGAACAAAGGATAAGTATCACACTTTAACTTAAAGGGCCTCTAGAGGCAGCCAGCATGGCAGGGGAAAACCACGGGGAAAACCCAGGTTGAATACCTCTTACCAGTGATTATTACGTTAAAGTGGCGCCGCCTGGCCGAAGAACCGGTACTGATAGTAGCCTAATGGCGAGCTGCCTCTAGAGGCCCTTTAAGTAGTTTCATGAATGTGAGTCCTGGTGTGTAAAAATATACAAATAAATTATGTTTTTAGAGTAAAATAACTTGTTCTTTCATTTCAAGGAGTCTCTGTTTGGCGGTTTATTAAGGCTTATTGATTTCAGCCTATATCTTTGTTCGCAAGAGTTTTTCACCGAGCTGTCTTTTGTATGGGAACACTGAAACATGGGGAACACTAGCAAACGTTACACCGATAACCCGCCATCTGACGGTGGCCAATGAAACCAGGCTAGCAATAGACTCGATCACTCCAAAAGAGCGCAGCACCTGACGGGGTCAGCGTCATGACGTCCCGCACATCATTTCTGAACACGTGACGCGACGCGAAAAAAATCCGGTAGCTTCAGCGATCATGACGTTGTGAAACAATTTGATTTTTTTTTCGTCTCGCCTCAAGACATCATGAAATGACATGCGGGCCGTCATGACGCTGACCCCGTCAGGTGCTGCGCTCTTTTGGAGTGTTAACGTCTATTTGCCAATGCCAACGCCAGGTTTTGAACTAACCCTCCTCATAGACTTGTTTAATTCTTTGCCGCTGCACTCCAGCGGCGCTACTGTCGGATCGGCCGGTGGCGCCGCCGGGGTGCAGCGGCAAAGATGAAAACTAGGCTACCTCATACGCTGGCGCCATCTATAAACAGCTGATCACGTGATCCCTATTTCCGCCATTTTGGACAGATGCAGGTTGGTGTCAATTTTTTCAATAATTCATGATAAGTTCGTCTTAATTCGCCCCCGTGGAATGAAAATTTGCAGTCATACAGAGAGGATCATTGTCATCTTTTCATGAATGCTATTTTGGTGTGAATTTGTTCTCAGGGATTGACGTATGCGGCAGATTGTTGTCAATGTTGACCTGTTGACAATAATGATTAGGCCTAGCCTACTCTTCATTCCAAATCCCCTTGGCGCGAGGTTTTCGGCCGATATCTCCTCAACGGCTGGGCCAAATTCAACATACCATACATCAATAAACTTGTCTTTCTTGCCGGTGTCTTTCTGCTATCTTCATTTTTTGCGTAAGGCCTGCATAACGGATCTCTTTCTCAAAACCCATTTCATTTCGCGATGCTGTTCAGTGCAGTTTACACGTGCGCGATGCATTGCGTCATTTCAAAATGGCCGCCATTTCGGCCGTCAGCACAAACGGTGATTTGTGAAACAACTTTTTTCTGTCACGTTTTTCGGGAAATTGACGGTGATGATGGCTGTACCGCCAAGAAAGATAAGTCACCTGACGTATGTTTCATCAAAATCGGCCCAGCCGTTGTGGAGCTATCGTTGATAAACCTCGCGCCAAGGGGATTTGCATTTGGAATGGAGAGTAGGCCTAATCTGTGAACATGGTCCTGGTGAAGAGTGCATTGACAATTTGTGAATTTGCAGTGCATGCATGCATGACATGCATTGGCCCTAGGTGGGTCTACCACAGGGACTTGACGCGAGATAGTAAAAGCTAGGGTTAGGCCCCTATAGGCCTAACCCTAACCCTATCTAGGGTTTTCACCTTCATTTAGGGTTATACTTAGGGTTACAACCCTCAACTAGGGTTAGGGTTGGGTTAAACACACAAAAAATAAAAATCCCCCTAGGTATATATACCCCACAAACAAGGGTTCTAACTTGACAGCTTGACCAACACAGGAATTTTTCAAAAAAGACTTCGCCAGAGTCACAGTTCAATGAAAACCCCATCAAATCAGGTATCAAAATGTTGCTACGGATGTCCTTGTCAACTGTGCCAAATTTTATTAAAATCCGTTAACTCTAACTAGACAAACAAGCCAGCCAAACACAGCAGGTACCCTGGTTTTGGGGCAGTTCGAAAAATTGTGTGACAGCAGCTACAGCAAAGTTTCAAAATAAAACAGCTAGTTCTCCGCAACTACTCATCCGATGGCGGATATTTAGGGCTCATTTTAATCCCGGCGATATCTGCTTTCAGAATATGCCCGCCATTAAAGCTCGGTGTCATTCCTTCCTTCTGTATTCAACACTTTTCACAATGAAATGGCTGCACAATATCTAACTTCTCAGGTGGTCGCCATGTTTTAGTTAGATATTGTGCAGTCATTTCGTTGTGAAAAGTGTTGAATACAGAAGGAAGGAATGGACCGAAGTTTAATGGTGGGCATATTCTGAAAGCAGATATCGCCTGGATTAAAATGAGCCCTAAATATCCGCCATCGGATGGGTAGTTGCGGAGAACTAGCCATTTTATTTTGAAACTTTGCTGTAGCTGCTGTCACACAATTTTTCGAACTGCCCCAAAACCAGGGTACCTGCTGTGTTTGGCTGGCTTGTTTGTCTAGTTAGAGTCAACGGATTTTAATAAAATTTGGCACAGTTGACAAGGACATCCGTAGCAACATTTTGATACCTGATTTGATGGGGTTTTCATTGAACTGTGACTCTGGCGAAGTCTTTTTTGAAAAATTCCTGTGTTGGCCAAGCTGCCAAGTTAGAACCCTTGTTTGTGGGTATATATACCTAGGGGAATTTTTATTTTTTTGCGTGTGTTTAACCCTAACCCTAACCCTAGTTGAGGGTTGTAACCCTAAGTATAACCCTAAATGAAGGTGAAAACCCTAGATAGGGTTAGGGTTAGGGTTATAACCCTTGCATTACTATCTCGCGTCAAGTCCCTGTGGGGTCTACAAAGGCCTAGGCCTGTATGCACACACTGCCACTGCACTCTGACTGTGACTGTTGGCATATGGGCCATGGACGGTGGTTATAGGCAGTGGTGGTAGGCCTAGGCCTAGTGAATCGTTGAAATTGACAAAGAAAGTCAGACCTTGGAGGAATTACTGTCAGTATAATTCCTCCAAGGACAGGTCAGACTCAGATGTCATTTTCACCGATCGATGGCGATCGGCTGATGTCATCGTAGGCCTAATAAGCGCCATATGATATGGGGCATGTCATTCACTCACCCACAGATCTGTCGGACGATCTGTCTATTTGTTCGGGGCCTCTCACTCTCAGATAATTCTTATCTGACCTCAGCTTGCTCAATGGACATAGTGCGAAACGAGCTCCCGGGTGTAAACAAACCCACAAACCTCGGGTTTGTAATGTTTCAGGGCTTGAAAAATTCTCTGGAGCCTATATGCCCAGTCGGGCAACCTGTCTTTTCAGTTTTCAGGTTTTTAGATAGATGCCCAGCTCATCTTGATGGATGCCCGAATCCCTTTGTTTGGTTTGAAATTTACTTTAATTATGTTCATTTTTTAGTAGGATCCAAGTAAGAGTTTCCCTGTCGGGCATGTTGTATTTGGCTGAAAATTGGTTTTTGTTGCCCAGGGGGTTGAACAGGTTGTCTGTGGGCATTCGGGCATGTGATTTTTCGAGCCCTGTGTTTACACCCGGGAGCGTCGTTTCGCACTATGTCTATAGCTCAGAGAGTTTGTGCACCGGCAATGAGATGTCTGAACCCCCCCCCCCCATTCAGGGATCGACGCCAATTCGATGCATCTTTGGTATATCAAGGCCCCTATGTGATATTTTGCAGACTTCGTTTTAACTTTTCCAGCTAACAATACTCATCATGGTATTGTGATGAGTGGGCGACAGGCGAGTGGAAATATCATGTCCAAAATCCGCATCCAACTCAACAAGTCAAAGACCAACGGCCCGGTACCATCCAAACAAGATATTCTAAATGCACTAGATTCATTCGGTGAGAGGGGATCAACTGCAAATGGTACGTATAAACCATGAGTTTCTTTTTAGCTTCCAAAAATACAAAAGCTGGTCATCTCTTCCACTATGGCTTCGTCCAGGTCAGATAACTTTATATTTAGGCCATGCGTAATTAATTCTATGTTTCGTGTCCCACTGTCACCTAAAATTGGTGCGCGCGCGCTCCAAACACAACACAAACTGCATTTTTAACACGGGCTGAAACACGAATCAACAGTACATGTCACACAGATTGATATCCTGGGGGGATTTTGAATGGATTTAAGATGAAAAATTGAGGCATCCTGACCATGAAACAAGAGCTCTATCTGTTGGAACTTTGTTTTAATCTGTCAGCATCCTGGTTTTGTGACCAAGGATAGGAATCACAGCTTTCTCAGGAGGTATTTTAACACTTATTGGGCCTATTTTTTACCGATAGTTTTGTGTTGGGAATCTTGAGAATCTCGGAAAATGGATGCGCAATGCATTTCTATTAGCAGACGACAGTCAGAAATAGGTGCGCGCGCGGGACGCGAAACATAGAATTAGTTACGCACGGCCTTATGTGTTTTCATTATCCCTGGCTGATTCAAGCAAACTGGTCATGACTGCTGATTATCTCAGCAGCTGTTTATTTGAATCTAGATAGATTAAGACAAACAGAAAAAAACTGAGTGAAATCATGACTGCTAGTGCTAAATTGCCGACATTGAAGTTTTTGTTTGCATTGTCCCATTGCACTTGTGTATCACCGCCAGGGTTTCCGCCAGAAAAAAAAATTGGGGGATGGACCAAAACTATTTCAAAAAAAAATTTTCAAAAAAAATTTTTTTCAAAAAATATTTTGAAAAAAAAATTTTTTTTGGATTTTTTATTTGGATTTTTTTCGCAAAACATTGTACATGGACTGCAAGAGAACATGATGGTATAATAATATGATGTTTTGAAAAGAAAAGAGACAAGATTTAAAGAAAAAAAATTCATTCTTTCTGAAAAATTTGGGGATGGATTTATCCCCAAATAATTTTCTTGGGGATGGAATTCTCCCCTCTGGCGGAAACCCTGACCGCATACGGTAATATAAAGTTAGGGGGCCTGCAGAAGTTGTTGTTTTGTTGCAATGAATATAGCCGTGGTTACACTAATAAAATCCCCAGGTTTTTTGCGGTCACCCCTATGGTGTCTTCCCATTTCGCCCTTTCCCAATTCGCCCCCTAATGGTTATTGGTTAGGGTTACCAGTATTTAATAGATTTACCGTTAGGGGGCGAAATGGAGTGGGAATAAACCCACATCTATGAATTGCCAGGCTTCAAGAAACCCGTGTCTGAAAAACACAGGTTTTTGGAACATGGCAAACTCGCCGTGCTTTTCAAAATGCCCGTATTTTCGTTAGTACTTCGCACGGCTACAGATGGCGCAGCGGTTAAGTGACGTCGTTTTCGCGCCTCCAACAATGTTTGCCATTACAGAAATGACCAAAGAGTCAATGCATGCAGCACGGGTTTGACACGGGTCTGGGAAAACACGGGTATTTTCAACAGGTGTTCGTGTCTTTGCTTGTGAGTTTCAAAACCCAAAAAATGATCACAGCACTGGCATCAGTTAAGCGGCCTATCCACATGCAATATTATTGCACAATATGAGGATCAAAATGGGCAATATTATTGCCAATCTTTCTTCCATCCATTATGCCAGAAGCACAGGACACCCATTTTGGGCCCCATATTGTGCAATAATATTGTACCGTGGAAAAACCGCTTTACACACAACAACATGTGTTGGTTTAGAATTGACGTGGCTGGGGGCCCTGGAGACCATGTGACAGTCTTGCATTGTACTCGCCATCTGTCATGTATGTCATGTAATCTCCTTTATATTGCTATATAATTTCCTTTCTCTGGGCCACTCTGGGTGTCTGCAAACAGTACATGACACACTGCCATATGACTACCCAAGGCATGAGCAGTGTTCTCCACGGGGTTTGGTCTAAGAGGGGCGGCGGTGAGCCTGGTGCTCAAGGCACCGCACGAGGAGCCAAAGGCGCCTTCTGGCGGGGGGCTGCGGGCCCTCCCCCAGCGAAATTTGGATTTTAGGTGCTCTGAGATGCTTTTTCTGAGCATCTGAGATGCATAATTGAGCGATCTACATCATAAATATTAGGGCGGACGAATTTTTAAGAGGGGCGGGCCGTTTTTAAGAGGGGCGGATTTTGCCGTCGGTATTTTTAAGAGGGGCGGGCCGCCCTTTATTTTAACTGGTGTGGAGAACACTGGCATGAGTCGCTGTGTACAGGCATTGAGGGTTTGACATGTTTGATTGAGACAAACAGGTCAGTCTGACACATGTTACATGTCTGACAGGAATCACAGACCCATGTGACGACTTGAATATCATCAATGTTGACCAAATACAGTGGGGATCGTGAATACGATAGAGGGCAGCACACACAGTAATCAGGCCCTACAAAATGGATGCCTTTTGTGTTGGAAATTGATCAGGACTTGGATGTCCCTTTCAATTCAATAGGTTTAACCACTAGTGTCACCTACGGAGGCACTGGATTATGGGCCTCATTCGTGCATTCGGTCTGTGACTGCGACCTGATTCTTCGTTCATTGACATCAGCAGAACCAGGAAGTTCATGGTTAGGTATTTTGTAGTAGGTTTATCTCCGTCCTTTTGTGGTGTGTTAACACTTTCACCGCCAAAAACGGAAATTTCCGTTTTTTTCCATTTTTTTGTGGTTCTTGCACAGTAATATAGATGGCAGTACCATGAACAACTGGAGAAAATTTCGTGAAGATCGGTCAAATGGTTTTGGAGTAACATTGTTTTGAAATATCCGTTTTATTGGAGAATGCATTACGTAATATGGCCGCTAATGCATTTTTCTAATTTTTTTCTGATATTCGTGGAAAAAATGAAAAAAACGGCCTTATTTACAGACTATGTTCATAAAAGTTTCGTACTGATAGCAGATATATTGGTATCAAAATGAAGCTGGCGACTTCCTTGTTCTGCTGGTGTATTGTGTTAGGAGTTATCCCCTTCCTGTATTGAGATGCTTTGTATTAAAATTAGGTAAATGTAAAAAAAATGTTGAAAAAAGTCTGGCGGTGAAAGTGTTAACAATGGGGAGGTAGCCATTCTTTTTCTACCATTTTGATGGCGCTGCAACCGTATCAACTTTTCCACTGTGTCGTTGTACGGAACGCCAACATCACACTGCCGTGACGTCGTGGCTTCATGCTCGCACCTCGTATTGCCACGGAGATGACGTCCTGAAGACAATGAAAAGGCCTGATATGGTCGCAGCGACATCTTTCCGTGGAGAAGTGGCGATGCCCTCATTGAAAGTGTGTGGTCATGTACCGGTAATACATGTACATATTATATGTACAGGTGATTGACGTGTCCATTTCATAAATTATTTAAATACATGTACAGGAAATTGGGTATTTCCCATTCTTGATAATGGTATCACTGAAAATTCCTTCTCTTACATGTATTTGGAAATTGGGTATTTCCCATTCTTGATAATGGTATCACTGAAAATTCCTTCTCTTACATGTATTTGGAAATAGGGTATTTTCCATTCTTGCAATTTTGCAATCAGTGACATTTCCGTTTTCATAAATTTGGAATGTTTCTGTGGGATTCTCCAGACAGAATCCAGGGAGGGAGTATTTGTGAGGCGGTCTAGGAAAACCTGCCGGATGTCGTCGCGTTTGACGTTTGAGGATAGTGTTAATGGCCTTGGTGAACCCAAACATTTCAATAGCTGAAATGCACTACGTAACAGGTGAACAGTAGCAGATCAATGCACAGGCAATCTGACAGCCCTTGTTGATCACTCAGAGACTTCCGACAGGTTTTCCTAGACCGCCCCACACATTTGTCTTTACCGGTTCTTCAGGGAATATGAAGATGAAATTGAAAATCCAAACCTAATATAACCATGCTAACTGTAAGTTTCTTATTTCTACAGGCAAGTTTCCCCATTCTCATCATAACAAAAATGGAACAGAGGATCACCCTGCACCCGGCGTGGCGCTGACCAAGCAGGAACAGAAGAGGATGGAATACACCCAGAGTGTCAGCTTCTCAAACTCATACTGGTTAGTATACTGTAAAGCTAAATATACTGGTTAGTATACTGTAAAGCTAAATATACTGGTTAGTATACTGTAAAGCAAGATAATTTCGTGAATCAAGAATTATAGGTCTACATCAGTTCGGGAAAGTTCTGACATTGGAAATGTTTACCGACTTTGGTAGCCCAGCGATTCCAATATTCCCAAAATCCCGGGTGCGACACAGGCTTAGTGTAAACAGCGCTATTAACTAATCTCTGCAATGGTCTTATAATCATTTCACTCACCAGTGATTATGTGTCATTGTGTGGACACTTCAACAGGCACAGACCACTATAAATGTCCTTGCATACTCCGTTGAGGGTGTCCATAAATAAAACTAAGACCTATAAAACTAAGACCCAACCAAAGAGCTAAGACGCGAAATCACTGGACTACATGTAAAATGGTCCATTCTTAAACGCGGCAGTTTGGGGGTGAAAGGTAGTTATGTTGCAAGCTGTCCAGTGTCCGCCCTGAAACACATCATATTCTAATCGTCTTGCTGAATTTGACTTGACTTTCGTGTACGCAAAAAAAGAATCCATGATTAGAATGGCAACCGTGGTTAATATTGTAAATTATGCCGACTCTTGCTTTTACTGCTTTGCACACCAAGTTACAACGAATGCTGGGTTGGGAATTTTCCAAGAACCTCCCACTTCCACGACATTCTTTCTTATCCACTCCTAGCATAATTCACGTTCAGCTTGCTGTATCGACTCTTGAGTGGTTTGCAGAAGAAAACCAACCAGTGCATCAATGTTACGATTGCGTTCCCCTGCTACGATGTCGGTCATGTCAACATCTTCAGTTACAGGGTACTCGGACACTTCGAACCCACCGTCTTCATTGCTCTTCGCCACTCCCAGCAGTTCCATTTGGGCTGTAAAATCCCCTCCTTTCTTCCCTCTACCGATGTATTCTCGCACGTGATTCACTGGAGTCTCTGGGTTGAAGATGGCGCACATTTCCCCACCGTGTGCGAGGTTATGATCTCTGAGGTGGAAGAAAGATTTAACTTCTAGGTAGTACATCGAATGGATCAGCAATATGACGTCAAACTCCCCACTCACTATATCATCGGAATACTTATCAACTATGGTGATGATTTTTGCATCGGGATAGAGGACGCTCATTGCAGTTTTGTAACGAGATACGAAATTCTCGACCGGGTCCAACGCTACAAGCAACTTCACTTGAACGTGGACACCCTCATTTCGTAACATCTCCAAAGCCATAAGAACAGATCCGCCCATTCCACAGCCTATGTCGAGTATTCTTACTCCGTCATTGGCGCGTCTCTTTGCTGCTCTCCTCAAAACGGGCACAACTTCCTTTGCTGTGGGGGCGCCACCACCTGCTCGTCTGCGATTGAGCTCCTCAAACCCCTCCAAATATTCGTGCAACTTGATTCTTGTATCCTCCATGTTGGATGGCGAACCGATCTTTCCTTGAACACTTCTGGTCGAAATACAATGTATACTCAACTTGTGTTGCGTTGCTCTTATTCACTGCAAGCAAAAGAATTTAAAAGAGTATTGGGTTGGTATTGTAATGTCGTTAAAATAGGTCAAAAACGTTCATATACCTCATACCGTCTGATGACCATATACAATGAAAAAGGACATACGGTGGAACTTCTCTGTTAAAGCTGACGTGAACGAACAAAAAGCCCCCATACGACGAGCAAGAGAATTGCAAACACCCTGCAGACACCTCAAACGACTTATTTATACATGTACATGGATCGACAACGGTACTAATAAGACCGGGTATAAAAGCTGTAATGGAAGTGCAGCGGCCTCCCAGTCTAGTGTCTCCGGTGCTAAACCAGTCACACATGTAGTTGTGCTTTCTCCTTTCAGTGATGAATGGGAAAGGCTGTTCGACTCGCCAGATTACCTGAAGGGTTTACGGAACCTCGGTCTTGAGGGCCTTCTAAGGAGCAGCAGGTTTAGAAGTATATGTTGGAGGGTAAGTATCCTGTCACTAGTGTGAGATAAAAACTATCTGTCCGTGTCAGTTGGTAGTCTGCTGCTGGATTTTTATACAGCATTTGTTAGATCATGGAATTATACTTTTCTTCAAGAGGCCTTGATTTTGAAAACTTGGAATTTTCTTACAATGACCTTGAAAATTCTATGAAAATGCTCTGTTTTTAAAAATGAAATAAAACATCCATATTTTTGAACTGTCTTTGTTTGTTTTATGATTCTCTGCATATTGTATTGAACTGTCTGGCCCTTAACCATGTCTTGAGGATACGTGCTTAAATTATCTCTCATGGTTAACGTCTTGCCACAACTACACTCCCCCAGTGCTTCGCAAGACTGGAACCATGCTGACAACCACTTAAACCTGCTTTCTGTGTGTATGTGTGTGCGTGCGTGCATGTGCGCGCACGTACATGCATGCCTGCATGTGTGCGTGTCTGTGACAACCATAATTGTTGATTACAGATCTATCTCGATGTTCTCCCCGAAGATCGGACAAAATGGATCCAGCGAACGCGATACTTACGCGAGCAGTATGCCTCATTGAAACAGAAAGTAAGAACATATAACTGGTGTTGCTCATCTAGCGTGGTCAAAATTTATTTTTAGCCCGCTTGGCCACAAGGCCCAGCAGGGCTTATGCTGTGGTTGGGGTCATTGAGTGGTGGTCTGTCGTGCGTTAGTCCGTACGGCGGTACGGCGGTACGTACGTCCGTACGTCCGTAAACTTTGGTTTGTTAGCGCTCTAGCGCCTTTATTTTTTGAGGAATCTTTTTGGTCTTTGGTGGGTGTATATATGGGCCTAAGATCTAGGTCGAGTTCGATTTTGAGTGCGGTGGGATTCCTACTTTGGCCTCCAGGGGGCGTTTTGTGAAAAATTTCAAAGGGCTATATTTTGATAATGGTTCGAACTATCGTGTTGAAACTTTGTACACATTTACCTCTAGGTTATAGTAACTTACAGACATAATTTCGGTGAAATCTGATTCTTGACTTTGCCACTAGGGGGC
>NMRB01000612.1:190470-222124 GCA_002633025.1 Notospermus geniculatus
GCCCCCCAGTGGGCGGTTTGCGCAAAATGAAATGTCAATATCTCAGTCCCTATGATAAATATGTAGACAAAGAGCGATAATATAGATAGGTTGATATTTTCTACATCATTTCAAAGAGAAAATAATGTTAGATCTGTCCACCAGGGGGAGCTATTCAACAAAATCAAAAATAGGGGTATGTTATGCAACGTAACAGAAAGCGTATTTTTGAAAGTATCAAATGTTTATATTTTGATACTTCAAATATCTGAGCAACCACACAAGAGATTGATGATAAATCCATAATCCTGAGAAAGTTCCACTCTATCAAATCTGCAACAAAAGTCACAAAAAATTGCAGAATAAAAATTTTGATTTTTAGGCTTTTTCTGATGAGCTATTACATAATTACGATATTTCCAAATTTCGAAAATTTCGATGAAGAAATCTGACCAACAAGATGTACTTTCATACCGGTATGGGAAAAAAACGTTTAATGTTAAAATTGGCCCAGTAGTATTTGAAATAAGCAAAGTATCAGCTGCAGAAAATTGATGTCCATGACGGTACAAAAAGTGCAAAAACTAACTTATTTTTCGGTGGATCATCATTAAATTTGTATCACAGGTACATGCAATGAAGATATATTATATCATACGGATTTTCAAGCTGAACAAAGTTTCTCGGCCACATGTCAAAGTGTCATTTTCCAAAATGGCTGCCTGGCAACGGTATTTGAAGTCCAATCACACTGAAATTTGCTACAGCTACAGCTACAGCTACAGCTACAGCAGTTAACGAGCTATTGGCCAATGCCCAATTTCTAAGATAGGTACCTAGCGGCCATATTTGAAGTTCGATCGGACCGAAAGATTTCGGTTTATCCCCCTGCTGGCCAAGCCAGGAATCAAATCGGACCGAAACTTAGTGTCTGAGGTCATCTAACCTAGGGGTACATACGCACCAAGTTTGGTGCCAAAAGGCCCAGCGGTTATACGAAACGTTCTCTGCTAACGGACGACAACGGACACCGCGTGACGACTGTAGCTCACAGTTGAGCTAAAAGCAAGTGATGATGACCATGTTCCCGTGAGATGTGACGTAATTGTTCCAAACTTGTTGCAACAACGACCAGAACGCATGTCCATGAGGAAGTAAAATGGCTGGTAGTTTGCTGTTGTCGTCATCAAATTGAAGATTTCGTGGAACTTTGCTCTAGCAGCCATCTTGGAATTCAATATGGCGTGTCCCCGAAAATGTGGGTGTAGGTCTTGGAATTATGCTTCTACCTATCTTAGATTTCGAGATATCAAAAGAAACAGATATTTGCATGGCCGCCATCTTGGAATCCAAGATGGCGGCAACACCAGGGTGTTTTCTCCAGGGCTCCCGTGTTTAGCCTAAAGAAGTCACCAAACTCTCCCAATCGTCCACGTGTGATCAAAATATCCCTTCAGGATTAGTAGTTAGGCTCCAAAGCGTTTGGTGTGGTGGCCATCTTGGAATCTAATATGGCGGACATGTGACGTCATTTTCGATGGCACCATTCGATTCGGCGACCTCGAAAATGTGGGTATTGGTCTTGGAATTATACTTCTATCTCTATTAGAATTTGAGATATGTGGAAAAAGGTGTCCAAAATGGCGGCCATATTGGAATTCAAGATGGCGGCTCTCAGGGGGTGTTTTCTCCGGGACTCCCGTGCTTAGCCTTGAGATGTCATCAATCTCTCCCAATCCTCCACGTTTGATCAAAATATCACTTCAGAATTAGTAGTTAGGCTCCAAAGCGTTTGGTATGGCGGCCATCTTGGAATCCAATATGGCGGACGTGTGACGTCATTTCAGATGGCACCATTCGATTCGGCGACCTCGAAAATGTGGGTATAGGTCTTGGAATTATGCTTCTATCTCTATTAGAATTTGAGATATGTGGAAAAAGGTGTCCAAAATGGCGGCCATATTGGAATCCAAGATGGCGGCTCTCAGATGGTGATTTCGTCGGGGCTCCCGTCCTTAAATCAAAAGATACGGTCAAATCTACATCTGTGCCAAATTTGGTGCTTTTATCACAAAATGAACGATGGGTCCGCTTAGCCTCCCTACTAGTACTATGTCAATTAAGGCCACATAAAAAATCTTTAGTTTAGCATCAGTCATACTTGTAAAAAGTGAGGAGGGAGGAGGTTTTTTTTTTTAATACTGAAATGGACTGTGATCATCGAAAAAGAGCTTTTTATCATACATTTATCATACAATAGACAAATCCTCAGTATTAACTCGAAAAAGGGTTTTATTCAAAAAAATACATATCTGAGTCACCCTGGAAAAGGCATGCATAGACAAGAAACCACACTTTTTGACAGAGAACATAATGTGAGGAAAAATTGAAGAAAAAAATGTGGAAAAATTTTTTTTGAAAAAATTTTTTGAGGCGGCAAGAAAATTCGAGGCGGGTGCTGATGCTAAACTAAAGATTTTTTTATGTGGCTTAATATTCATCTTTTTCTCAAATTTGGATTGGTATATCTCACGTGCAGTTCCAAATTCAATAAATGTCATGTGATTCCAATTTGAACGATATTTTACATCTCTCGTCCCAGTTGAATAATTAGATCTTATGCGTGTGTTTCAAATTTGAGTTGATCCGCCAATCTTCTTATTCCGACAGCTATCCCAAGTTAGAGTTCTTCAACTCTGACTTTGTACGTAACATCATGGTCGACATCCTGTTCATCTACGCTAAACTAAAACCAGATTTGTCTTATCGTCAGGTACTCACTATGAAATATTATTTGTCGTCATACATCTTATGTTTTTGTATGTTTTCTTGGGTGTCAGGACAATTCCATGCTGGATATTTGTCGTCATGGTTAATGACCCCTGGTTAATGACCCCAGACGACCCCCCCCCTCACACACACTATGCCCCTGGGCCGTTACTTCGCAGGAGAATCTTTATAAAAAGCCCAAAATCCACATATTTTTTCCCACTTTCCTGGGGCAGCTGTCTGGGAGAATTATCTTGGGGTGGGGGGGGCAATTGTCCAGGGAATTGCCCTTGACTCCTTTTCTTGTACGTCTGTGTAGTTCCTGTGCTTTTTGAGATGTGATGCATGTTTGTGAAATGGGATCACAGCGCTAGAGAATTTTCCATGGATCGTATTTTAGAACGTTCCTTAACGTTAAGGTCGACCTTAAGTCCATTTTAAGACCATCGACGAGAACAATAGATTTAACGTGGACCTTAAATGTTAAGGAACGTTCTAAAATACGTTCCCATGTCAGACAGCATTCTCCATCTATCTATTCATTTTCTTATTCTGAATGTCCAGAATGGTGACGTAATGTTTGTTTCACAAATAAACATGTCACACTGTGTGCAATGTCTTTCAAATGACCTCATTTATGCCTGTGTGTCTGTGGGATCAAAGAAATCAAGCTTGAAATTGAGTAGTTGAGCAGGGAACAAAGCTCTACCAGTGTTAATTCTAGGCAGTGTTAGTGGCAGCGCCACTGTGCCCTTTTTAACCCCCTTGGCACCATGCCTGCCCTAAAAAAAAATTTGGTTTTATTACCCCCCGGACCCTCTGTCTTGGTCCCTTTTGGTCATACCACTTAGATTAGAAACTGACTTAAATTGGCTGTTGACTGGAGTTATAGGGACCTTTTTAACTGACAAGCTTCTCAAATTCCGTTAGTAGAAATGTCGTGAATGAAAAGTGCCCTTTTTATGCCCCCGACTTCCGAAAAAGTCGGGGGCATTAAGTCGGGGGCATTATGTCGTGGCGCGTGCGTCGGTGTCGGTGTCGGTGTCGGTGTCGGTGTCCGTTAACATTTGGTTTCCGTCAATTAGCTTGAGAACGCTTTGGCCAATCAACCTGAATTTTTTTGTGAGGGTTGGGTTCTATGAGGGGACGGTTCCTTTCGATGACCAGCTCCGCCGCCCATCCAAGATGGCAGCTATGGTGGCCAGCGTGAAATCGGTTTCCGTCGATTAACTTGAAAATGCTTTGCGCAGTCAACCTAAATTTTTTTGTGAGGGTTGGTCTCTATAAGGGGACGGTTCCTTTCGACGACCAGCTCCGCCACCCATCCAAGATGGCGGCTATGGTGGCCATCTTGAAATTGGCTTCCATTGATTAACATGAGAACGCTTTGCACAATCAACCTGAATTTTTTGGTGAGGGTTTGCATCTATGAGGGGAAGGTTCCTTTCGATGACCAGCTCTGCCGCCCATCCAAGATGGCGGCTATGGTGGCCATCTTGAAATCGAGTTTCCGTCAATTAATTTCAGATTGCTTCGCCCACAAACAACATACCAGTCGGGGGCATATGCCACGCTCTGCGTTGCTCTTGTCTAGGTTGAAGTGCCCTTTTCACAAAGTTTGCCCCATGCCCTTTTGAAATCCTAGAATTAACACTGTCTACCCTTTTCATGTGTAATACATTCACCAGGTACATGTACCATGCCCTGCCTATTTCTTACAACTCCCTTTCCAACCCTGCATTTTGGAATTTCTGGCTGAAACACAGCTGATCGGTGCATGCTCTTGTCGAATTTTTAGCCTATTTATAGAATTCATGCTCGTTTTAGAATTCTTCAATGCACCTCTTTTACTCTTGAACTTAGTGGATCATTTCCTATTGAAATATTGTGTCACTTTCATAAAACCATGTTTTGAGGCAAGGTGATCCAAGTTGGCCTCTGACAATCCCCCAAATTCATGGAAGCCTCTAAACCCTGGTACAAAACCCTGTTATGCAACAAATCAAGTGTTAGATTAGGTTGGGCGTTTTCACGAAAATGATGTTATTGGTGATGGTAAGCAGATCTTGACTGACCTTATTTTCTGCAATGACGGCCAGGCTTTATCCAGGAAGGGCTAACAACTCCATACCCATCAGACGAACTGGGGAGAAAATAGCTACCGTCTTCATCATGATTTTTCTGCCGCTGATGGTGTAATGGGATGCTGGCTCAACAGAGAGCAGCACACCGAAACACGGTCCTAATACATGTGCATTGGATGCCTTGTATGTGGGAAATTGATCAGGACCGGGATGTCAGTTTCATTTCAATACTGTAAACCATGAAATTTTTGCAAGCGTTTTATTTTTGCAATGAGGGGTTAAAACGCGAATTTAAATCGCGCGAAAATCGCTGGGTCCATTATCGCGAAATTTATTCTTGCGAATTTGTGAAGTACGAAAATCACGAACAATTAGCGCCGTGAAAATTTCACAGTTTACAGTAGTTTTAACCACTAGTGACACCTATTGAAAAAGTCGGCAGTTGTCCCCATTTTCCTGTCTTCACATCTCAAGCTGCACAGACACCAGACGTAGTCATTCCTGGAATAGGGGTTCCATTAACACCATTGATTCTTTAAACATAACCCTTTTTTCCTCAAAATTGTTTTAGTTCACCGTCATTGTTTGGCCTTTAGGGAATATAGGCTGGCATAATTAGTGAGGTTTCGCAAATCTGGCGAAACACGAAGTACGAAATACGAAATTGGACTTCAACTCCATGACGTAATATATTTCTGGAGATGGTTGGCAGTGTTCTCCAACTCCTATACCACGGGTACACAGCGCCACACCAAATTTTCTTGCCGCCAACCTAAACGCCGAACGGACTGTTCCCGCCACACCAAAAAAGTCTGCCGCCACAGAAAAAAACTGCCCGCCACGGCTGACGAAAGTTACGCTGAAGCAACCATATCGCACACAAAGTCAATATTTGTAATCATGCATCATGCTAACCACAGGCCTAAACCACAAACACCACACTCGAGCACGACTTGTCGGCATCATCCTTTGATCTTCCCACGATCTGACAGTGGCCTGGGACCGTCAGTAGTCAAATGTCATTCAAACATCATGTTTGATTGACACTCGGCCAGACACAGGTAGCTATGGCAATAGCCAATCAGGAGTCAGGGGCCTAAGTTACAGGTTGATTGACGTCTGTCTCTCAGTTGAAAACTTCTGATTCTCACACCCCTTTCTAATTTCATTGGATGAACAAGAAACGTTGCTGGCACTGTTTAGGATTCACCAGGAAATTTATTTTGTTCAAACTACAGTGACAGCTGATGTTGCAGAAGATGATGCCTGGCTCTTCTTCACAAAGGAAGGGAGGAAGATGGCCCTATCCTTCATTTCAGTCCTAAGTTACTGCGTGAACTATGCAGGGTGCCATGACCAAAACTACTGCACCTGAGCAGTACTACGGCCTGACCGTGTGCTCTTGTTTTGACTGGAGGCTGACCACGTGGCTTTGTTGTGTCTGGTTTGGGACCGTTCCCATTTCAAATGAGGGGTTGCAGGAACCTGTTACATGCAGTCTTTGCATCATCAGAACGCAGGAAATCGCATCTCAGCCCACCTACGCAAAAATTTTTCTGGGGGAGGCCCCCCAGACCCCCCGCCGCAGCCCGGATACCGCCACACCAATTGTCTCAGAGGTTGGAGAACACTGGGTTGGTACCACAAATGTCCCTCCTGCCAGTGCATCTTTTAGCATATCATGTAAGACCGAGAGAGTAATGGTGCATCATGAATTTTTAAATTTCCACTTTGTATCTACGAAGTGGAAACGAAAGATAAATTTCAAAGTTAAAAATGCACCGTAACTCTACCGGTCTAACGTAATACGCTGAAAGACGCTCTTGTAGCAGGCGATGTTTGTGGTACCAACCATCTCCTGAAATACATTACGTCATGGAAATGAAGTCCAATTTCGTATTTCGTACTTCGTCTTTCGTCAGCTTTGCGAAACCTCACTATTCTCTTCCATGATTGTAAACCATGTGGTAAATTTTTGTGTCTTTTTGTTCAAGTATTTATCATTTTTTGTGTCTTTTTATGTTTTACTTTAGTTTTCCTGAACTGGAGTTCTTCCATAATGCGACAATCCGTGATCTCATGACTGACATCCTGTTCATCGTGGCGCGGGAAAATTACAGTCTTCAATATCGACAGGTGCTGGGATTAATCTTCCAAGTTTAACAAGAATGTAGCCCTCAGATTTATAGGAAAATTAACCAGAATGTAATGTTCAGAGTTCGAGTGTCACTAATATTCAACTAACATTCGTTCACATGGATTCCCAATAGACGGCATGTCCACGTTAGTGAAGGCATTGTTTTTCTTCCTCTTTTATTAGTATTTTCTGTCATCACTGACGTAGTTTGCATGATTGTCCACAAGAAATTCGTAGCACTTAAAACATAGCATGAAGAGTTTAGTCTCTAGTTTTGATTGTGATTCCTATGCATGTTTACCTTTCCATACTTTGGGCCATATTCTAGAAGTTTCCTTAAAAAGGTAGAGCCAATTTTTTTCTCAGTCCAAATGCAAGTCCATGGAGCACAGTCATTGCAAAATCGTCATTTTCTTTAAACACGGTGAAAAAGCAATGTTATATAAGGTGCTCTAGTTCGAATTGTAAACATTACGGTGTGCCACCTATTGTCAACTTCTGGTACTAACAAATCAGATAAAATCGAATTAAACCTCGCCTTTCACAAGTTCTTGTTTGTTTTTGAGCGTAAAATCATAAATTATATTTCAGTTACAAGAATATTTTTCAAGATAGATATAAAAATAGATAACATTAATGTTTTGGTATACACGGTGCTGCCACCTGCCCGAGGAAAAATAACTATTATAATCAACCATGTAAATAAACAAACCGTAATGTTTACAATTCGAACTAGAGCACCTTTAACTCTAGGTTTACCTTTAGCTATTGGCTGGTATTCATAAAAGTTAGCAAATGCTCTTACTTACGATTTACACAGCGAGGTCCAATGAAAATGCACTACAAAACTTGGAGTAAAAGCATTTGCTAACTTTTATGAATATCAGCCATTGTTTGCAGGCCAAAATAGAAAAGCTTAAACTGGACGTCAAGGAGGCTTCTAGAATATAAGCTTTTGACTTGTCCGTTATTCCATACTTCATACTAGTGCTGAAAAAATACAATACCCCTCGAATTAAGCATGACTTGTGGTTATATTTTTCTGGCGTGACATTTTCAGCTATTAAACAAGAGGAATTTATTGCATGTAATACTGATCAATCTGGAGAAAGTTTGACCCCCGTGACCTTGAAAATTAGATTTATTGTTGGAAAATAGTTGTTAAGGGCATTCAGGTGGAAATAATTTCTACAACGAAATAATGCGATGAAATATTAAAATATAAAAAATAAGAAAAAATTTTAATGTGTGCTGGACTGGTGCACTTTGGAGAGACCCTGGAGAAGTCGCCAGTATCGTTCGCGTAAACTGACCGTTTCTGTTCTCCGTTTCAGGGTATGCATGAACTTCTGGCGCCCCTCATCTTTGTACTTCACTGTGATCATCAAGCATTCCTACACGCCTGTGAACTCGACACCGTGGAGTAAGTATGTGAAATAATTCATGTGTGAGACAATTTTGTCGTCGGCAATGAGGAACCTGCTGAACTACCGCCACTGGGGGGCGCTGTGAGCAGATGTACCTTTTTCTGACGCCTCGTCCATGTCAGGGTTATATCTAGGATTTCAGAAGGGCACGGTGCAAACTTTGTGAAAAGGGCACTTCAACCTAGAAACAGGCAGTTTTTACTCGCGACATTTCTACTAACGGAATTTGAGAGGCTTGTCAGTTAAAAATGTCTCTATAACTCCAGTCAACAGCCAATTTAAGGCAGTATTTGTATTTGTATTTCATTTTTCCGTCAGGGCCGACGCTATAGCATTATTGGCTCTGGTACAGTACAGGTCACAATTGACATCCCTAAATTCGCGTAAGTTATGCGTAAGTCACTCGTAACTTACGCAACAATTCACGAGCTACGTTACGCGTAACTTACGAGATGAGTTACGCGGTGAGTTACGCGAATTTTGCTAGTTGCGCGGCGAGTTACACAGTGAGCTACAAGGCGAGTTACCCGATTTTGGGGAGTTACGCGGTGAGTTACGCGACACCAAAGCCGTGAGTTATGCGTAAGTTACTCGTAACTTACGAGTAACTTACGCGAAGCCGTAGGGATGTCAATTGTGACCTGTACTGTAAGTACGGAGGAGGCCATCACAAGGCAGTTTCTAAGGTGATACGACCAAAAGGGACCATGGCAGAGGGTCTGGGAGGTACAACTTTAAAAAAAATTTTTTTAAATTTTTTTTAGGAGGACGGCGCCCGAGGGGTGTTAAAAAGGGCACAGCGGCGCCCCCTTTCTGTGGGACGGCGTACTGCCGCTCTAAAATGGCCTAGATATAACCCTGCATGTTGCACTGCATCAAGGACATCTTGACGCCAAAATCATTACACTGTTTTGCTATGTTTCTGACGTCTTCAGTACAACCGCTTGCAGCGGTGACCTGTCGGGATAAAAAGTTATTCGGGTGCCCCATTGTAGCCCAGCATATTTCCCCAATCAGAAGCGGAGCAATGGCCTCCTGAATTCCCTCGACGATGGCCAACTACGGTAAAATTTGTGTGAAAAATTTGCCAAACAATTACCGATTTCATTCCTGAAAGTTTAAGTTCTTTTAATTTCAGTATGATCAAATCAGCAGAAAGGTTTGCTTCATTATATTTCATTTTCCATAACATTTCACTGGGCTGGGTTGTTCGAAAGTACCGTTAGTGCTATTTTGGTGTTATCTCCTTTGGTTAAACCCTTTAGCGCTAATGCCAAGATAGAGTTAAATCATCACTTTGGACCAACCTGCCCCTGGTTCTTAACCCTTGGTAACTGATTGATTCACACGTCCACTTACTTTCTATTTTGTACCTCTGACTCTGATTCTCAGCCAAGATGATATGTGGCTGCCTGATGCTGGTAGATATCTCAAATAAATCTACAATTATGTTAATTAACTGCTTTGTTTTGATTGCTTGGCCTCTAGCTTGGGCTTGATCAGTTGGCTGCTGCAGAACGCTTCCATTCTGCTGTATTTTCGATTACCAGTCTTGTTTTAGAAAAAAAAAGATTCTCACTCTGATGAAAACTTTGTTGAAAACCCTCTGTCAAAAGACAGAGGGTTTTCAGTCTCCACGCGTTGCATGTCCTGCTTATGGGGGCACAAGGGGTGAGGGGCTTTTGGCTTTTCTGCTGGGGTTTTGCCTTTGAAAAGTTATTGGAATGTTGGAAATAATGAGGCATAAGCCGCGTTTACACTGACAAAAATCAAGGGAACTTGGACCGGACCGAGTACGGTACGACAAAAAAAGTGGCAGTGTAAACCTGCCAAGCATACCCGGCCCGGACCAAGGTAAACTGTACCGAGACCCACAGAAGGAGGTGGTCTCGGTACCCTGACCAAATGTGCTGTGTAATCCTGATGCATGGTGAACTGAACCGAGTCCACTCACCTGGGACAGTATTGAGCATGCGTGCAGTTCGTCCTTGTGTCACACGTGGGAAAACTCGGCATGCATTCCGCACGAGTTTCTTACCTCCACTGAATAGCGAGCGTACTTCAGGTACGTTGCACGATGACTCATCGCTGCAGTCTAAACGGTACAAATGGACCTGGTCCGGTCCGAGTACGGTTCACTTCAACTGGACCAAAATGTTTGGCAGTGTAAAAGCGGCTATAGACTACCATTTTGATTCTCTCCTGGCACAGGGCCGTATCTAGCATAGGGACAGGGGGGCAAATGCCCCCCCCCAGCCCAATTGTTCAAAAAAAAAATTTTCAGCAAAATCAAATGGGATAAAAGATCATTATTGTTCGTGTCTCAGAGCACAGGAAATTGACTTCAAATCGCATCTCAGAGCTTCTAATTTTCGAAATTTTTTTGCGGGAGGACCCCCAGACCCCCCACATAACCGGCCCCACCGGTGCTCGAAGGCAAAGCCCACGTCCGTTGAGCACATCTGCCTAAAATGCCCCCCCTAGTGAAAAAAAGCTAGCTACGGCCCTGTGGCACCACTCTTACTTACCAATCTAATGATAATCAGTCTCTGGTGAAGCACACCAAATTTGGCTTCGGTTGTTGACTCTATAACATTGGTTGTCTTATTTTTCAGGGACGTAGTCCGTGAACTTCTGGACACTGAATATTTGGAACATGATGCATAGTAAGTCCACAAATTTTTTATTCTATTCAGCTAAATCTTCATGGTTAATTCAAAGACTTTGAATTAAGGACTAAACTTCTCTTGCGATACGGATTTTTCTGGCGTAATAGATAGATGTCAAGCGGTTTCTAATCTTGTAAGTCTGATGCGAATGAGGCCAGACCCAAAAATATGTCTGTTTGCTGTAACCCTACCCTGCCCAAACAGCTTGGGTAGGTAGGTAGGCATATATATTTCTTTTTTAGTTGGAGGTGGAAAAAAGTAGCAATTTCCACAAAATAAAAAAAACTAATATTTAAAAACAATGCCTTTCGGGGTTTATGACGCAATGGCATTCAGACCAAAGGCAGTTTTGAAGTGTAAAAAGTTTGAGGTCGGCATATTTCGTCATTGCCGGTCGGCAAATCGGGTCCTTTGGGGCATAAAAAAAACATATTGGCTTTTACCCCTATAAGAACTTTTGGGTCGGTGCCATTTACGTAGGGTCGGTCGCGTTATGGCAAACAGACATATTTTTGGGTCTGGCCTGATAGTCATGGCCGAGCTTTTCACTTCCAGTGCCATGTTCTGTCAAGTAATGGAGACAACTGAGCCATGGTATCAATCCCGGGAAATCACGCCACCTACCAAGGCAGAAGCGATACTAATCGCCCAGCCGTTCACGCGACCGCAAGACATGCAACCATCGAATGTGATCGTGAACAAGCTGACGAGAATCCAGGATTATATCCTGAAAAAACACGATTTGGAACTTCATATGCATCTTGAGAGGCTGGATATTGCTCCTCAGATTTATGGAATGTAAGTAGAAGGGTGACTGGGTCCGTACAACTGGCAGGCGTGGATCCAAGGGGGGCGCACCCGGCGCACGCCCCCCTTTCGGCCAACAAATCTGTAAAATCAACCATGAAATTCTGAAATTTGGAGCAAATCATTGAAATTACCGCAGATTTCAATGTTTCTAGCACAGTGCGCCCCCCTCTTCCGAAATCGTGGATCCGCCCCTGACCGGTCCCGGTAGCCTGCGCCACCGGTCCTGGTAACCTGCACCACCGGTCCTGGTAACCTGCACAAATGGTCACGGTAACCTGCACAACCGGTCCCCATGCCCTCCACAACCAATTTCTGTGCAGGCCTGCAGAACTGGCCCCTATTACCTGTTTTGTTAATTGCACAATCGGTTGCTGTGGCCTGTACAACCAGTCCTATGGCCTGTACAACCGGTCCTATGGCCTGTATAACTGGTCCCTGTGACCTGCACAACCGGCTACTTTGGCCTGTACAGCCGGTGTCTGTGGTCTGTACAACGGGTCTCGTGGCCTACACAACTGCTCCAGTTGCCTGATGACCGGTTGTGCAGGTCACACCTGCACAACCGGCTTCTTTGGCCTGTACAACCGGTGTCTGGTCTGTACAACCGGTCTCGTGGCCTACACAACTGGTCCAGTTGCCTGCAGGATCTTCATAAGGTGTGAATATCCGTTCTTTTCTTTAGCCGCTGGTTGAGATTATTATTCGGGCGAGAATTCCCCATGCAGGATCTCCTGGTCATCTGGGATGCCATATTCGCTGACAACATCGCGTTTGATCTAGTCGACTACATCTTCGTTGCCATGCTGTTATACATACGGGATCTGTGTGAGTATGAAAATATATGCTGTTACCGGTATAGAAATATATGGGATCTGTGCGAGTATGAAAATATATGCTGCTACCGGTATAGAAATATATGGGATCTGTGCGAGTATGAAAAAGTATGCTTTATACATACAGGATCTGTGTGACTGAAAATACAGTAAATTCATGTTTTATTGGTCTTGGGCCATTTCTGGAATAATCCCGGTAATACCTAATATAATATTCATTTGGGGCCTATGAGGATGTAATGACATTGAACAATCTGTGATCTGATTTCTACAGACTGGGTATGAATGGAAAACCACAGATTAGTGGGGGCGATTGAACTGTGAAGTTTCTGCAGTGGTGGTGTTGAATTTCCAAAGTTATGCATGTTGGTTCTACTAGGCCTATATGTAATCCCCCATTCTGGGCCTCATTTCGGTGTTAGGTATAGGTAAAATTCAGGTGGAAGACCAATAAAACGTGAACTTACTGTATAGGTTACTGTATGTTTCTTCCAGTACTATCATACGACTATCCGAGCTGTCTTGGTATCCTAATGCGTTACCCACCCGTCGGTGATGTCCATTATCTAATCGACAAGGCAATGTACCTGCGAGATCCCCACATCCACCCGAGACCACCGAACTATACATGCCAGAGGTACAGTCAGTCAGGGGCAACGACGCCGACATCGAGTACAGGAAGTACTGGTAACGGAACAACAGTGAAGACAAATACTAAAAGCAACAAAGGTGAGATTTCTGAAATTTAAAGTCAGTTTTAGCGGGGCAGTTCTAAAATGCATCAGGGCAGTGTGGTTAACTGCCAAACTTGTGACCAAAAGATGAAGGTATAGAGCATACATCAAACTGGCAGTTTAAGCCACATTGAATGGTTATCATGTCCCACCTTGATGGGGACTGGTGCTACATCATGTTTGAACTGGTGCTACATCTTGATTGAACTGGTGCTACATCTTGATTGAACTGGTGCTATATCTTGATTGAACTGCTGCTGCATCTTGCAGGGTTCGTACTCTACCTTGAAATCCTTGAAAACCTGGAATTTTGAGGTAACCCCTTTCCAGGTCTGGAAAACCTTGAAAAATCACAGTTTACCCTAGAAGTCCAGGAAAAGTCCTTGAATTTTGCCCATGTGGGCTTCACCTGAGTGGGACATTCACCCCCACTACTCAGGTGCTGGGAAATCACATCTAAGGGGTCTAGAATCCAACATTTTCTGGGGCCCCCCATATTTTCTTTTTCTCCACGCTCGAACTCGTTGAGTTATATTAGGCCAATGATTCAGCCTGGTAAGAACTTGAATGTTGCCAAAATAGTCCTGGAATTTTAGGATATTTTGCCCTGGAATTCCTTGAAAAGTCCTGGAATTTTAAGTCTGGGGGTAGTGTACGAACCCTGATCTTGATTGAACTGCTGTTAAATCTTGATTGAACTGCTGTTACATCTTGATTGAACTGCTGTTACATCTTAATTGAACTGCTGTTACATCGTGATTTGACTGGTGCTACATCTTGATTGGACTGGTGCTACATCATGAACCTTGAATATGCACAAATTCTTATCATTCAAACTCTTATCAAAATCAGGATTGAAAATTACACACCGGCCACGACCAAAGTCATTTCACGGCTACATATTGTCAGCAGATGCAAGGATTTCTCACAACACATGTATGTTCATTTGAAAAAAAGTTATTGGTGGAATTTGTTTTTAATCTTAAGTAAAATCACCAACATGTATGGTTATCAGGTTTCAACCCATTTTGTGTTGATTTTCGTACAGCTTTATTTAGTTCATTTGCCATTTTATGGTTAACTCCTTCACTGGCAGAAATCGCGTATTTGGGACCCTTTTTGCCCCCCAAAAATTGACCAGAAATAAGTAAGATAAACACACAAAATTAGGCTTAAAATGTTAGTTATCATCCCACCTTTCAATAGAAAACATCAAAATGACTGAAGTTATTCCAGTAAAAGTGCAAAAATTCTTGACAGAAATGATTTTTTGCACAAAAAACTACGATTTTTTTACCCCAAAACGGACCACAGCACACCCCTTCCCACCCTTTGGGTCGCAAAAACCACAAATTTTGATGGTCCAAAGCAATAGAAAGTGAAAGAAACCAGTGGAATGCATAGGAATAACATTAGCGATTGGTGAGACATCTGATGGTCATCTACTAAACTAAAGTTGAAAAACGTTGATCGATGTTTTTTGGCAGTGAAAGAGTTAAAAAAATTTTGGTGATGGCATCCCCTGTGGCGTCTATTAAATTACCGGTGGTTCATATACCACTTTGTGGAAGAAGAAATTTTGGTGGTGGTGCAGCTTTTAATATCTCCACAAGGGAAACTAGTGGGTGGCAGATGTAGAGTGGAATGATATTTGGTGGTTATGGGATGTTTGTAGCTGATGACTGTATTTCAGTTCAAAAATCAGGAAGGACGGGGCTGTATGGTAAGCTGCCTTTTAACCAGTCCCTACCCTGTGTTGATCATCTACTGACCTCATCTACTCCCCCGCAACATCAGGTCATTGTCCAAGTTGACACCGTCAAAGTACGAGCTTCAGGTCTTTTGTCAAAATTCATGTCCCAATGTACAGTTCAAGTCATTTTCAGAATTCATGACCTGAAGATCAGGTGTTTCGTTATTGTCTAAATTTACATGTACCATCCAAAGTGCCAACCACAGTGTTCTAGGTCTGAATTCATTGTCTGAATTCATGACTCTAAATCTATTCTAAGTACAAATAATTCACGTACTTCAAGTCACTTTCGGAATTCAGGACCAAAATACAGGTACTGTACTTCAGGTCATTGTCAGAATTCATGACCCAAAGTTCTGGTACTCCAAGTCATTGTCAGAATTCATGACCCAGAGTGAAGGTACTCCAAGTCATTGTCAGAATTCATGACCCAAAGTGAAGGTACTCCAAGTCATTGTCAGAATTCATGACCCAAAGTTCTGGTACTCCAAGCCATTGTCAGAATTCATGACCCAAAGTTCTGGTACTCCATGTCAACATGTGACTTCGTGACTCAGAACTCAGATTCTTCAGGTCATTGTCAGAGTTCATGACCCAAAGTTCCAGTACTTCAAGTCATTGTCAGAATTCATAACTAAAAGTCCAGACACTTCAAGTCATTGTCTGAATTCATCACTAAAAGTCCAGACACTTCTAGTCATTGTCAGAATTCATAACTAAAAGTCCAGACACTTCAAGTCATTGTCAGAATTCATAACAGTCCAGACACTTCAAGTCATTGTCTGAATTCGTAAACCCAGTGCCGCCAGCATGTAATATACACCATGATACATGTACCTGATCCCTGTAATACTCCCGTTGCCTCAACACACCCACCCCCATTGACACGGTAGTTTCAATAACCGTATATAACTAACCGTCCCCTTGCTTCTCCATTCTAGTCTCAGCCTCTGACCTCGCTAACAAATTCAAAGCTTCGGCGTTCACCGGTTTCTCCACACTAACAAGGAAAATGCACTCGTCATCGTCGAGGCCGAAAAGCCTCTCGTTACATGATCCCTCGCAACCCCTGCACAAATCAACAAGCGAACCCATGAATTTACTAACAGACGTATCGCCAGGTAGGTGGCGCTGAATTTTCAGTGACATGTGGGTGTTGCTTATTTTCACACTAGACTGACTAAGGGAGCATGCTACCAAAACTAATTTATATGGCGACCATCTCCCTAAGTCCAGATACAAGTGATCATGCAGGTGCTCTAGTTCAATTGTAAACATTACGTTGTGCCACCTATTGTCAACTTTTGGTACTAACAAATCAGATAAAAAGCAAATTAAATCTCGCCTTTCACAAGTTTTTGTTTGTTTTTGAGCATAAAATCATAAATGTACTTCAGTTACAAGAATATTTATCAAGAAAGATATAAAATAGATAACATTAATGTTTTGGTATACACGGTGCTGCCACCTGTCCGAGGAAAAATAACTATTATAATCAACCATGTAAATAAACAAACCATAATGTTTACAATTCGAACTAGAGCACCTTTAAGTTGCTCAGAATAAGAACCAGAGTGAACCAAAATAACCACCAGGATAAAAAGGAAGAAACAGAATCACTCAGGTTTCACCAGTCAGATAACAGGCCAAGGTCTTCTGAAATTGACAAATATTTGGTTTCAACCTGCTGACCTCAGAGCAATTTATGACTCATTTTGTGGTACAATTCATACAATAGTACAATATGGCACTGTTACCTCCTCAGATGTGCCGCAGAAGGATCCCTTCCGTAAGGGCTCAACTGCCAGCTTGCCAACCGTTGAGACCCTGTGCGATTCGTCGGAGACACGAGTACGGCCCGCCGTGTCGGCGCAGAGTCTCGCCCGCATGGAAACGCTTAGCGTCAGGTCGTCCGAGTCGACAACGAGTCTGCAAAAGATGGAACAGTTCTCCCCGGAGGAATCATCGCATGGTGCTAATGGAACAAAGTCGAAGTCACTGCCGAATAATAAATCTAAGACCAAACGACATCGGAAGACAGTGAGTGACAGATTTGCATCCTCCCAAACAGGGGTTTTTCTTCGCTCACTCTTCATCCATTCATACACTTTGTGTGTGAGTGTATTTCCTCCCACACCCTGCTGTGGGAGGATGAGAGATACTGGCCTTTGTGTATCTTCTTTGATTTCAGTCTTAAGAGTCATGAGATCTGTCTTAGCTCTCAGTCTGGTGCTTTTACTTGGGCAATTTGTAATGTACAGGCGTTGAAAAAAGTAAATGGACACAGAAAAATCAAATTTCCTCAAAGACAGCGGTTAGAGGCATTTGATAGGACATTTAGGTTGATTTTGGGACCTTTCGTAAATCAGCAAAATTGACTATTAGATAAAATGGCAAATTTCCAAGTGGTACAACTAAATGTCCTATCAAATGCAGCAAACCACATCGATTTATCACCAGCTGTTTTTGAGAAAATTCGCTTTTTTCTGTGTCCATTTACTTTTTTGAAGGACTACCTGTAATGTAGGAGGAAACTGGAGTGTCTGGGGAAATTTAAATTGTCAAAGAGAGTCGCTCTCTCTATCACGAGTATCGGATCCGATCGGGTACCGAACCTGGTACCTCAGAGGTGACAGGTATGTTCGTACTCCACCTGTCACTCCTGCTTTCATGAATTCATTCTGTTTCTTCAGGACTCGGGTACTATTCAGATCCAGAATGATACAAACACCGCCTTCATCCAGGGTCGTATCAATGATATGGAGGCGATGTGCAGGTACTGTGCCAGTAAGATGGATATTCATATTGGTAAGTTCTGGCCATACCGTATCTTGGTGGTTACCGGGTATATTGTCTGAATTTGCTCGCAGTAAACCAAATCTGGAAAAAGGGCTTTGTCAAACAAAATTTTCAAAATTGGGCGCAAGCCAGTTGGCACATGTGATATTGTCAGGTACCCGTAAACATTGGGGTATCAATAGTGAATGAATCGAACATTTGTACCGGTACAAACAAATTGTTTATTCAGCATTCGTTCATTCGTTCGAACGCCTACGACGTTAAGTGATAATTCAGCTGTTGTAGGCTTTAACAAAAAGAATCCGCGTTTAACGTTGATGCAGACTGACTGGGCCGTTCCAAACTCTCTAATATTTATTTTGATTACAGATAACCTACAGAACATGCTTCTGAGGCAACCAAGACTCGAGGACGAGGATGAGATATTCCTGGCCGTGGCTGGCATCAAGCAGGTATATTATGCACTCAAATGTTCAAAAACATCAGCTGTGGGGACTCGGGAGTCCACACATCAGGACAAGTCCTGACCGATATGCAATCATGATCAGTACAGTGGAACCCCAGTCGGCGACCACCTCAGTAACCCGACGAACCCGCAAACACGACCACTAACAAACTGTCCCGAATGGGGTCTTCTTTATTTCCCATTTAAAGACCCCCGCTAAGCCGACCACCCCGGTATCCACACCGCGACCACTGCTTTTGTTCTCCCAAATGACACTTTCGACCCCGGTAATCCGACCATGAACACCCTAATTGCCCTAATCAGGGCTAATTAGCCTGAGACAATCGCGATTACCAGTTAGGCCAAACACTAACAGTGGGCGCAACAGACCAAGAAAGTTAGCAAACAACTCACTGACAATCAAGAAGCCATCAATAAACAAAACTACTAGACCAGCTGATCAACTGATCACGGGAGTTAGGCAGGCAGGATCTGTCGTTTTGGGCACCGACGATCATGTCTCGGCAGCTGGCTCTCAGGCCTGATCTCAGTAACGCGACCACCCTGCTAACACAACCACTTGAGCAAGGTCCCGTCAGTGGTCGTTTACCGGGGTTCCACTCTACTACCATTCTTTGCTTCCAGGTTCGTGATGTCCTGAAAGGTACATTGAAATTTGCCCGCAATGTCTTGGACAGTGATGAGATTAGCATTAACGACAACCACTACGGCGCCGAACCAGCGCCTGTCATGGATACAAAGTTGGACTCCAATCATGCAAATGACAATGAAGCGCCACCCCACATGGGAAACCAGAACAAGAATAAATTCCCGATTGATCATGTGGTACAGGATTATGTAAATATTGAGAGTGATTCCGACAGTGATGCGATGACGAGGCGTGTGCCGGTCAGCGTCGAACTCGGCCGCAGTCTTCACAGGGTGGATAATGTCAAGGCTAGTCATCGATGGACACTGAACTCCGGGCCGCGGACCACATCGTATGGACATTCTAATTCGGACACAGAAAATCAGAACTTTGATTCTGAGGAAAATGCAAATTTGTTTTCTTAGTCGTGTCGGAAATGTCTCGGCATTGTCAGTACCAATGAAACTCGAACAATCCAGCGAAACCATTATCCAATCAGGAACCGGAGGAACTAGTCCGTGATGTGGCGCTGACGAACAACTCAGTTAAAACTATGACGTCAAAAGTCAAGCCAACGTTATTTGCCATTTAATTCTGAAACTACACCCTACTTCTAGCCCTAATATACCTGAAGTAGTCCATTGAATTTCGAACTTTACACTTTCGTCATCAAGTATAGGACTGCCTCAATGTATCTGAATGTTTTCAAACGAAAATTCAAGTGGCAATATGTTGAATTTCATCGATAAAATTGACTATTTTAGCGTAAATAACAGACCGAAGAGCAACGTCATTGATTCTGAATGACGTATCGCACCTAACGTCACGGACAATGCGCGACGTCATTGATGTTTTCAACGTCGCAACGCATGCGCTTGCACTTTTGTGTTAAAGCTGAGTTGTTCCCCAGCGCCTCCTTTGGGCACGCCGGTTCCCCATTGATCCATGCTTCAGTGTCTATCAGTCACTGAGGTTAAAAAATTAAATCCATAGTGCCTGCCCCTGGCACCAGGGGTCTATGTATATTCAATTGGTGAACGCCATCTGCTAACTACTCAGCTTTACTGATGGTTATTTCAGTTCTTTCATTCCATATTTACGATGGGACTATCTAAATCTACGATTCTGTGTATTAATTTCTACCTCAGGCAAGCTGTATGTGCTGGGCTCATGCAGGCCTTTATTCCTTATTAGTAGGGAATTACAAATTATGTGTGGATGTCCGTAGCAGAGTATGATTTGAAATAAATATATTGAAAAAAACTTAGTAGCAAAATGAATGTGCATGGATAATGCTGATTTAAATTCTTTGGAAGTCATTATGGTGCTCAAAATTCTACCTGTCATTAGTGATTTAGTGATAATGTCAACGTCTATAAGTGAAGGTCAGGGTCGGTAAATGAAGGTCGAGGTCGATACGTAAAGGTCAAGGTCGGCGATTGAATGTTAACGTCGATGTAGTGTTCTCCAACTCCCACTTACTGCCTACCTGGCACCAAGTCAAAAAATTTTACCACCAAGTCAAAATCCGGTTTTCCCTTCCCACAAGTCAAAATGTTTAGGCCACTTAAAATTAATAAATTGTTTTACATGGCCGCCTGCCTCAATTTTTTGGTGCCGCCTCGATTTTTTTTATTTTTTATATTTTTCAAAAAGTCCATTTTTTCATCCCAAAAATCATTAGAGATCGTCAGTGCAAGCTCAGTCATGACGGCAGCAAGTGCCCATGGGGGTGATTTTCTGCCCACAAAGTGGAAAATGAGAGAGGCAACCAGAAAGTATAGAAGGGCTGTACAAAATGTTGAGATATTGAGAAATTAAAAGCAATTTTCCAGTATTGGTGATCTCTACTGTCCTTCTTCTTGTCGGGGAAAAATATAAAATATAAAATATAAAATATAAAATGCCCTACTCACCAACATTTCAGAAGTTGGAGTCATGTAAAACAATTTATTAATTTTAAGTGGCCTTAACAGCCGAGTCAAAATCTAGTTGTTTTGTCCAACCAACTTGTGAAAAATTCACATTTGGGGCTAAAAATTGCTTCCTTATAAAAAAACCCAAGTCCAAGACCTTTTTAAACCTCTGGAATGCGGGATATTGCATCTCAAGTTCTCTTTTGTCACATTTTCTGCAGTTTAGCCCTTCCCCGACTTCCTTTCACAATGAGACTTGCATTTTAATTACACATTCGCAATTCCTGCCTTGTGGCGTGTTGTACCGCCGAGTCGAACCATGGAAAGTTGGAGAATTCTAAAATGAAGTCGGTCATTCACGCTTTTGTTGTAACAAGCACTGGGCATTGTTGGTAAAGCTTTACCAAATTTGATGAATTTTAAACAGAAAAATTCCTCAGCATTCTCATGAGAGACTAGAAGGGCTGCTAAAGGCAGTTTGAAAAAGCTTCATTGATTGAAATTTGTATTCATTCCAGTCTAAAATATTTATGATCCCGTGTCGGAGTTGTCATGAGTTGGTCAGTCAGTGTTCTCTGTGTTATATACATGTAAGTCTGACCGTGATGATCCATTGTCAGCGTCATCATGTCAGTTGGTCTGTGTTCTCTGTGTAATATAAGTCCGACAATCAGTAAATTCTGAAAGTCCGACAATCGGTAGACCTATGTTCTGAAAATGTGAAATTTGACTTGGTAGATACCTGTATCGATGTGAAACTTGTCTAAGTAATCTCCGTGGAACAAAGTTGAGTAAGTGTCAAAATTATCACTGTGAGATACCAGTAAGTAGCGGTATAACTGTTCAAAATTATGACTGTGAGGTACCAGTAAGTATAACTTTAAAAATTATTGCTGTGGGGTACTGGTAAGTATAACTGTTCAAAATTATGACTGTCAGGTACCGCTGAGTATAACTGTATGAAATGTGATTTTATGTGTTGATTTTGGTGTAAATTTACTTGAATGTACCAGTAATGTAAGAATTCTCATGTAAATAATGACGACTGTAGATTTGAGAATGATGTAAATAATGTAAATATGAAAAAATCAAGAGAGTGCAGTTGAATAGAAGCGAAAATACTTGTATGAGACGGCATATGTGTTAATTGTGATTGGTGATTGGACCATGTTGAAGGTTGTGATTTCTGCGGAGATTTTATTTTATGCAAATAAGGAACTGTTGCATGATGATGCAGCCAGTTTATCAAATGTATTGTCCCACAAGGAACAGGGTTTGAAAAGTAGGATTAAAACAAAAAAGTCGAAGAAAGTAAACTGATATCCTGTCAAATCAGTCCAATTCTTTTGGGTCTTCAGACACCGTTTCTGCCCTCCAGAATCTCCATTAGGCCGCATAAAAAAATTACTTGTTTAGCGTCCCCGACCGACCTGAGAAATATGTCGGACCTGAAAAAAAGTTTTATTTTTACTTCTCAAATTTTGTCAAAATAAAACCTTGTGGAAAAGGTTATAACAACATTTCCCCCCAAAAAACGTGCAGACGCATTCGTAGAACCCACTGACGATCTTTCTGGTGGAGGTGCCACCATTGGAGAAAAGGTGTAACAACGACTGCACCTGCGCAATAGCATCCAAGTTGTAGGACGTTTCATTCCAACAAAGGTAAAAACATAATATACATGTAATTTCATGCGTTATTCTTTGGGGCCTTAAATCCCTGGTTTGGGACCTTAAATCTGTGGTTTGGCTCCGTCCTCCACTAATGCCACCATGTAAAAAAAAAAGAAAAAGCCTCCCTACCTGGAAAAATTGGAAGAGGTGGACGCTAAACAAGTAATTTTTTATGTGGCCTTAGATGGGAGTATGATCATATGAAGTGACAGCAATACTAAACACTAGAATGTGCTTGACTGTGCAAGAATGGGCTATTACTAGAATCGGTCATCTTCCCACTGCGTAGATACTCCCTTTCACCACTGCCTGTTGGGTGGCAGATACCTACATGTTCGTCTGGTTTGAAATAATCTATGTTTCCACGTTATAACCACGTAAGATTCTAAGTCTTCAAGACAAACTGTTGATTAAAGTCTTTATTTACTTCTGTTGATGCAAAAAATAAATAACGAAATTACCATGTGATCACAAACCTCCGAATTTTTTCTGTTGAACTCGTTCGTTGCTTGGCAACTCTCGGCCTATACAGATCTAGGGCCGATAAAGTGAGACCTGCTAACGTAGTGTCAAAATGGATACCGGGGTATCCTATTTTCTATCAGCAAAATCCATATCTTCAAATTGACGTGCCCACCACGCACCTCAAAGACCCAGACCCGTCCGGCCGGTCGCATGACCTATCAGGTGTAACGTTTTTCAGTCTGTCATGCGAGCGTGGAAGAGTCTGATTGCGCGAGACTTCTTTCTTGAAGTTTTTCATTCTGTTCACGGTTCTGACCAACCGGCCGAAGGGATCGACTTCAAATTTTCGGATTATGATCATTTTACTAACATCTAATGGGGAAAGAAAGGAATTTTCATTAGTTCAAAGATTTCGGTGATTTTGAAGCCATTTTATTCAAGTTAGGGGCTAGGTTTTCGTTACACATTCTCTTTTCATTCTGTTCACGATTCTGACCAACCGGCCGAAGGGATCGACTTCAAATTTCCCGATTATGTTCATCTTACTCATATCTAGGGGGGAAAGAAAGGAATTTTCATCACTTCAAAGATTTCGATGATTTTGAAGCCATTTTTGATCTACATGTACATGTATTTAAGGAGGTTCTAGTTACTCGAAAATCTGGTAGATGGCGTTGCCATTCCACTCGCCCAATGGCTTTGAAGTGCACAACGTCGACTCTCGTCGGAGTTGACTCTGGTCTTGTTCTGCATGGGTGAAAAATTCGCATTAACCGTTGGAAATTTACAGTCATAAGTACATGTATGTTCATGAGAGCTACCTTAGCCGTCAGTTCGTATTTTAAAGAAGATTGTTCGGTAATTCTCTGGCGTTGATGACTACGGGCATCGGGGAGGCGAAAACCATGCTTCCCGATCGCCGCGTGTATCTGAGCCAACAGTCAACCAGCAGCAGCGTCAATTCCCGATGGATATTTCTACACTATCCCTGAATTCTCAAGCCCCCTGTCAGTGTCCCACACCACAATCCTCGCCTCGTCTTGTATACTCCCAGATGATCCTATAAAAAGTGACCGGCCCCGAGTGTCGTCCACCCAGTTCATGTCGCTGGCGAGTGGGTCACCCTCATCGCTCCCGAGGTGTTCCTTTCGCAACCATTCGTCAACTTTATGGGTCCCTATGCCCTCATCCAACAGGTAATTGTCGTGTTCCACCCGCATGTACTTCTGCTTGTAGCAGGCAATGATGGGGAGAGCTATCCCCGTGATCACCAGGAAACTCCAGTTTAACCACTCTATATCTGAATAGGAAGAGAAAGAGATGACCTTGCGGTGTTGCTTATGACCTTCGGTGTGACCTTCACCGTGACCTTTTTAGATAACTTCACTCGAGGCCTTGCTACGGATGCAGGGGCGCGCGGATCCACGATTTCGGAAAAGAGGGGGCGCACTCTGCTCCCGGGACTCTGCTAGAAACAGTGAAATCTGCGGTGAATTTCAATGATTTGCTCCAAATTTCAGAATTTCACGGTCGATTTTACAGATATTTTGGCCGAAAGGGGGCGTGTGCCTCCTTGGATCCGCGCCTGGGCTGTGTTTAGAGGTGCTGCTAGTTTACATTGTTGCAGGCCGCAGAGTATTGGTCTACATCCACAGTAGGCCTACGTAGGGTTAGTTGAATAGGTATAGATCGGGGACTGATGGTTAAGGAGTGAAAACCACCTGACATTACGGAGGTTTCGAAATCAAACGATAAACGTAAACTTTACGACAATGTTATTTTTCATACTACACATTCACCAGATCTTATATGCATTTTCGGCACGAAAATAACGTTGTCGCTAACGTTAACGTTACTCGTTTGATTTCTAAACCTCCTTATTGATCTGGTTGAATCTCAAGATAATTAGTTCTCACCCAATGCTGGGAACAGTGGCGCCAGCAAATAGAGAAATGTGGCTATGTTCAAAACGATGATGTTGATGACGAGAGCCACGTGTTCCTGGACGGGATAGGCCAGCTCGGCTGAGATCTCGCATATCAGGGGCAGAGCGGCGTAGAAAAAGATGCCCACGGAAACACAAGACGCGTAGATACAGCCTGAAATAGAAAAACAACTCTGTTGGTAGTGGTCCATATGTTTATATGTTAAATCTTCGGACTTCAATGGGGATGGGGGAGGAGGTCACAGTGTAAGGATGCCTCTGGTTTGTCAGCAGTTATGTTGAGCTTATATCGAGGCACACGCGTGTGCCTCGATGTAAACTCGGCCTTATAGGCCTGTTTCGCTAGCCGCCATCTTGCCAAATTATATAGGTCATCACCATGGGAACTACCCCCACTGGGGATGGGAGAACCAAACATATGTCACTCTTGAAGAAAATTACCATGGTGATGACGTAATTTGGGCAAGATGGCTACTAACGAAACTCATTTATATAGAGCCCAGGTGTAGCAGTACAGAATGTCCCCCTGTAAAAAGTGTCCACTTGTTGAATGACGGATGGTGCACGGCTATAGAAACCAATCGCCAGAGATTAGAATGTAACAATATGATATTTTGTCCCCAGGACAATTTTTCCTAGGACATTCTTTCCCTTCACACCTGAACTTCGAATCTTGCACCGCAGCCATATTCGAAATGGACTAGCAATTTAGCCCAGCGTTGGGCCAAGACCTAAGTCAGACTGCAGCATCAGTCTTACCTTCGCAAGTTGGCATGATATGATTAACTTGTAGAGTAAAAAGAAGGATTGCGAAAAATCCGAGGATCATCAGTGTCAGCAAAAGTGGCTTCATTCGCGATGCTTTTCTATCGGACAGTCTGGAATGACGATTATCACGATGGTCAGATGATATTAAAAATTTAATCCAACTTCCATCTTTCCCTGAAGGGAGGACGTTTCTCGAGTGACGAGGCTACTATAGGCATACAATACCTTGCAATTAGGACACCAGCCACTAAACCACCGAAAGCATTTCCAAAAATCAACCATCCGCACACAAACTGCTGGGCTTGGATTTTCCTCTTCAAGTTCAGCTCAAGGAGACTGACCCAGCCCACGAGGACACCCAGGACAGCGTTGGCTGGGATGGCTACGACCCAGAAGTTGCGATTCCTAGAAGAAAAAAGAAGAAAACTACGTGATGCAGTTGTAAAGTCAGGTGTGATAGAATCTAATGCCCCCACCCTCCTGATGTCCCCCTGTATTGTTTGTCACAGGATTAAGGGTCTTGGTCTCTCTAGAGTCCAATTTAATGGTGGTGCTTAATCCATAAATATATTGTTCGGGGACATCACATATCGGGGGACATTAGATTCTCTTAAGCCTAGTTTATACTTCGACGCAAGACCATCGGCGTCCGACGCACGATCAAAATCTGTACGCCGACATAAGCCTACTTCATTAGGTCGGCGTCCAGATTTTGATCGCGCGTCGGACGCCGATGGTCGTGCGTCGAAGTATTAACTAGGCCTAAAGGCGGTGACAGACTGGTCCGTATACGGTCCGTATACAGCATGATTTCTTTTGTTGTAGGCGCACCCAAGTGCATAGAGGTGTGAAAGAACAATACAAAACGCATCGGTTTCGGACCGTATACGGACCAGTCTGTCACCACCTTTACTCCCGACCGAATGGAATGCGGAAGTCATGTAATGTGGCAGAGCTTTGCGGTTTTTAATCATGCCTGTTGACCATTTTTTTGTGGTTCCCCGATTGTTCGCGCTGTGTAGCCTACCGGTTATTCATAAGAGCTAAAATCCAACTATCAATTTCCTAACTTCCGCATTCTATTAGGCTCCATTTCCATAGAGTTCACGTTGACACTTTTCACGCGCCTCGCTTCACGTTTTCCTTTCGTTCCTCGGAGAAAGCATGTCACATGACAGGTAATGTGTGTCTCGTTGTGTGCTGAATCGAGGAACGAAAGGAAAACGTGAAGCGTGGCGCGTGAAAAGTGTCAACGTGAACTCTATGGAAATGGAGCCTTAGGTCGTAGTTACATATTTAGGAGTTGATTGTATTACAAAAGGGCTTTGGACAATCTCTGGTCGCACCTAGCTAGTTGGTTCACCGAACTGTAGAGACTTACAACATGACAAAGGGCAACGCCCTGATCCTACAGACGGCTGGCTGCACGCAAGCAGGGAAAACTCAGACCAACACATACCTCCACCCTACCCTTTCCAGACAGCCCTGACGACATAATACTGTGCCGATTTACTACCTTATATCAAGACCGAAAACATCCTGCGACGGCCATCATCAGTTTCAAGTTGATCAACAGCGACTCTTGGGTACACGGTAAGTCATTGCTGCACGTTTGGACACAGGATTTTCAGCTCATCACGTCCTCTCGCTCCCCCTGTCTGACTTGTAGCCTACTGTACCCCCAGTTATAGGCCTACGGCACAATATTTCCTCAGTGTTTGGGGCGTTGACACCATATACCGACCTGTAGGCCATGCGAAACCCTCTTCTTAGGGTCATTCTCATGACGCTGGCTGACCTGGTGGGAGGTGTTGGCGGTCTTGCTGGGAAGTATATCCACATGGCCAGGTAGATGCTTGTAGCTAAGAACAATTCTATAAATATGACAGAAAGACGGGTATAACTGCATATAAATATTCATAGTAGAATTGGAATTTGTGCTTTCGCGCAGTTACTCCTGCCGTCTTCTAAAGCCTAGGTCACAAATGCATCGGGCGCCGTACGATTTTCCCCACCCAGCGGCTTGCTGTGGATTTCAGAGACTGCAACTCGGATCTAAGATGAATTATGCCGATATCGCCTCAATAGATATGCGGAAATTAGACTGGATCAAACTGGGCACCGTAGAAATTGGCTAATATGTCTCTTTTTACTCGCCGTACGGGCCCCGGAGTGGATATGTGACTGGGGCTTTAGCACCGGAACATGGGGCACAGCCTGTCTCTGCGGCTGCTGGACAGGTGCCCGGCAGCGGCGGAATGCGTCATTATTTTCCACCGCGATTTGGAAAAAAAATATTTCCTTGGTGAAACCATAATATTCATGGTGAAACTAAAGAACTAGGTTACTGTAAACGGACTGAGTTAAATAACGAAAGAATACGTTGTCTATTCTTCCAAACGTGACGTAGACCTACCACTCTGTTACACTGCATAAAGGCTGATTCATACTCCGTCCGGATTTTGCGCCGACTATGATCAATTTCACTGCGTGTGCACATTCACGTCGTGGAAACCTGCGTGCGATCAGTTTCATGCGCTTGACGGTCCGCAAGCGAGTATGAATCAGCCTTAACAGTACTGTTAAACTTGAGAGCGCACTCCACGCTTTTATTGCTGCGATTGAACAAAGAACATGAGCATCGCCGCATGCACTGACAATCAACGTCATCATGGGCGCCGCAGCGGACCGGTAGGCCTTGCATTTATGACTTTCGAACATACTCCCTCTATTCCACTCAATCTTTTGATGTATTCGTGCTAAGCATGCCGATACTACGCCAATCGACACGAAACAGGATTTAATAGATAAGTGGCCCGAGTGCCTAATATTCGACTTCAAATATTCGAAGCGGTCAAACGAATAAAACGTCCGCCATTTTGTTTTCCGTGAGCGGCGGGTCACGGATTCTTTCTTGTCAACATGATAAACGAAAATGTTAGGAAATGAACATCTACTCACGTATATACATGTAAACCATTATTTCTTGGAATACTCTCTCAGCTCTTCCTAGAAGAAAAAGAAGTAGTGACACTCGTCACGCCACATTGTAACGCGCCACATCATGTGTTATCAATGTACTTGCATGTTTCATACTTTCCTGTGAGAACAAATCACAGCAACTTCAAGATTATTTACCCTTGTGTCTCTCAGCTATAATTACTTTTCGTGTTTTTCGGGAAAGGACCAGTCCTACCCTTTTCTGGTCATCCTGATGTACTCATGTTGCCGATTGCCGGGTCTGATACCCCCGTCATCACGTGTTGCCGATTGCTGGGTCTGATCCTCCCGACATTACGTGTTGCCGTTTGCCGGGTCTGATCACCCCCCCCCCCTCATCACGTGTTGCCGATTGCTGGGTCTGATCTGTCCCCCTTCTCATGAGGTCATCGTAGTAATCATACCTTCTTGATCTTCGCCGACCAATCTGTCCGTGGTATTGTCCAGTCCTATCGTCGTCACTGGCACTGACGTAGTCGTGTCGTCGGTTCTCAACTCTTCTATGATGTATGGCTCTGAAAATTTTTCCAAACTCGTGGTCACAATTGAAAAAGCATCCCCCTCGTTTTAAAATTCAAACACTGACTTCAAAACCTTTGAAGAAGAAATGTTTTTAAAAAAACATAGGGCGGTGGTGTTTGAATTTCCTGATTTGTGTTTGCTATTTTGGGACGTGACTTGATTGACCAGTTGATGGTGATAGGGCCTAATGCTAATATTGAAGAGAATTTGGTCTGGACTTGTGCAAATGGACCTTACCTATGGCTGCAAACAGCGACATGCCCAACTGAGGCATTAAGACTGCTATAGCTGTGGCTGTCGTCCTCTGTTCTGCTTTAAACCACGTGGCCGACAACACTGGTGCTGCCACCTGTGCCATGAACCGGGCTAGGCCGATGCAGAAGTATCCACTGTGGAGAAACCTAGGAGATATTGAGATTGGGACTTCGATCGAGTGAACAAACGATTATCTACTTCGGTCGCAGCAACAAAAGTAATCAGAGACCGCAAATGTGGGGGGGGGGTCGGTGCGATATTCCGACCTGAGAACAGGCCCGGATCCAGAGGGGGCACGTGCCCCCCCCCCCCTATTTTTGAGGGGTAATGATTTTTTTACTGCATATTTTGGAAATCGTCTAGTATTTCATGTCTAAGATGCTGGGAAATCGCATCTCAGAGATTTGATTTTTCAAATTTTCCCGGGAGAGGCCCCCGGACCCCCCTTTCGTGTGCGCACACCTAGTGTGGTACGCGCCAAACTGAGGGTTGTGCCCCCGCCCCCATTTCTAAACCCTGGATCCGGCCCTGTGAGGAGAATGGTCAATTGCTTCATGTTAAGCGTCTCGTTAATGAAATGTGTACCTTAATCGGCGGACAAACGATGCTATTGTCTTTCCTGCATCAGCCCTACATATTCGACATCTTTTCGAAGTAAAAGATATTCATAAGTAATGGTCCAAGTGTTGATCCCTGTGGGACACCTGCTGGCGTGCCACCTTTTTATTGGTTACGTTCTTACCATCTAGCGTCTACTCTTTTCCATTGTACCAAGCAACGAATAACTGCACCGATGAACATGAAGTTGGCACTGATTATACAAGCCCACCTCAGACCTAGAATGTATCAAAATGAAGCGAAAAAAATTGTGTTGCAAAACCTGCTTCGCCAAGTAGGCTTTTTTAAATAAATACTTTTCAATTCAACAGTGCAGCAAAACTTTTTCTGTCTATGGTGGCGAATTAAGAACGTTTTCTCACAGGCTGGTACTGCGCTTGCGCGACAGTCTTACGGGAGGCCAATCTCGTACCCAGAGTTCAATGCCACATTAAACTCTGGAAATGCGTAGACCGGTATTACTTTTGCACAGTGCAAATGCATTGTCAAGGCGGATGAATTTCTGGGTTCGTGCTTTGTTCCTGAATGAAACATTGAATACCCAACGGAATGTTAAAATTATACTGGAACAAAGTTTACTTTTTCAAATAATTTGTAAAATCGATGAGCACAAGAATGTTGTGCTGGGTTCCAGCCCTTTTCAGAGGTCTTAGCCGAGGAACGATGGTGGCGACCTCTTCAGATTGACGGGAGGCTGCTGGGATACCAATGGCGCCAGCAGGTGACATGTTTGATATGACCCACCTTTTCTTTGTATGATAATCGTATATAACGCCAGCGTCAATGTGAACCCTATCGGGCCCCAGTTGGCGATCAGAGCAATGTCACGGTTATCGAAGTGGAAGATATTTTCGGCCGTCTTGGCCACGGGTCCGAGGGAGTTCCAAAGGGCGCCATAGATGAAGCCGAAGGCACAATAGATGAAGAGTACATAGCTGTAAAGGAGGGTAACAGTATGCATTAGGTGACTTTCTCCCTCCCCACCTTGATAAGACTGGTCTCCTGTCCAACCTAGCCAGTGGTGACAGCGAGGCTGGACTGATACCATGTCGAAACAAAAATGGCCGCCATACTTTCATCACTTGAGAAGTTTAACGAGCTGTTATTGTGTGACTAACCCTTCATCAGGTAAGGTAACATGCTTCAACTCATTCTTTTATGTGTAGTAACACTCCCAATACCTAATTGGTAACTTAGATCATTCAGATCGATCGATTTGAACAGTTTTAGCGAGCCTGCATATTATACGGTGTTGCCTAAAGGTCAAAGGTTACGTCCGCCGATGCGATACAAAACCTAACGCATACTGTTGGGCTTTAACATTCAAGATTGCTGTTGCTGTTATTACCCCAGAAGGGAATGTGTCAAAAAGAAGTATGTACTGCTGTTATCACAGGACCGGGG
>NMRB01000612.1:229249-267995 GCA_002633025.1 Notospermus geniculatus
ACAGCATCATGCGGTAGACTTCCCGAGTCAAACGGTCAGAAAACAGTAGATTAAGAAATAAAAGCTTAAAATAGATACCGAAGTTATTTTAACGAAACGCTGATAAACGCTTGCAAGATCTGGAAAAGCGAGGTTGAACGAAAGGCGTGATGAATCACGACTAGGGACGAGGCCGGCGCCTATTTGCCGTTACAAATTGCACGATTAATTGAGCGGTCTCTTCGATTGGTTTACGAGTGGTGACGTCACGCGCGGGCGGAACTTATCTCAGGAATTAAGACGGTAGTGATATTTCACGATCGCTCAATAATGGTGTGGAGATTGAGAGAAAATGATTCGGGCTCGAGTTATTGTGAGAAGACGCGCATGAGAAGGAAATCTTAATTAAGAAGTGTAATTAACGAAGATGCAAAACGGAGACAGCTTGGGATTTTGACGTCTGTGGGTGTGTAAATGGACTACAGGTTTTCAGAAATCGCATCAAAGTTCTTTAATCCTGTTTTGACATCGTAAGAACTGAATCTCTCGTCTATTTCTTCGGTTGATCGCGAGACTTTGACATCACCTTTTTAAAAACGGCTTAACGTACTCACCTCAAGAGATTTCAGCTAGACTAAGGCCTGGAACAGTCTTCAAGTTATTCCTCAAAAGCCTTCTGCAGAATTTTGGTTTTTATGAAAAATTCTGATTTTCTTGGATGGTTTTGTGAAGTGTCCTTATTGTACATGAGCCAATTTTTCGGTAGGACGGATTTGGACCAAATTATCAACAAATTTGTCGAAGAAAGTGACAAGTTGCGTTTTTTAGCGTTTGTTTCAAAACTGACAGATGACAGGTGTCGAAATGTGTGATCTCTCAGAATCGAGGATGGACGAGGAAGATAATGAAATTGACGTTGAGATATGCGACACGTCGTCAGAATCTGGTGCTGAGGATTTTCGTGAAAGGGAAGCAGAGTTACATGTACAAACAGCAGCTTTGGATTTGCAGACTAGACCATATGGAGGTTGTGTAAGTCCTAGAACAGCGACGGACTCTTTGCACGCGTTGCCAAGTAACGATGATGCCTCCTCGGACATATCCATGTCAACATACGACTCGGAACGAATGGGGGATAAACTTCTCGCAGAAAAAGTTGTACCGTGTTCCGAATCAGAAACATTTGGACCAAAATTCGATTCTGAGATGCGTGAATCTAAATTTGATTCGGACATTTCTAGGCCTAAAATCGTGTCGATCTCGGAAGATGAGAATTCGAATATTTCGAGGACACTTCCGGAATGTTGCGATTCGGTCAAGACACGTTCTGAAAGCGTTGAAAGCGCTTCAAGTTCTTTCCAAGGGCTGCCAATGGACTGCCAATCGAGCGATTCAGAAACGAGCAAGGATTTGGAAAACAAAAATCCGAATGACACTAAAAAATCAGATGTGACGAAAATTGTCGAAAGTAGGCCACAGAAGCAGTCACCACCTGAAAATAACAATACACCAAAACTTACAAACTTCTTCATTGAGAACATTCTTAAACCGGAGTTCGGCCGACGAAATTCGGGGACGAAAGGAAAAAATGCATTCGTGAAAACCAAACAGCAAAATCGGGCAGAGGAAAGTGGGAAAGTGAAAGAGTTGACTGGCCAAAATGATCCAGCCAAGTTGGCGGTGTCGATGTGGCCTGCCTGGGTCTACTGTACAAGATACTCGGACAGACCAAGTTCAGGTAGGAAATGTAAATATCGTTATCCAATCTCTCTAATAATTCCTCTTCCTTTTCAGAAAGATTCATGATAATTTTGCAATGTCATGAAAGCATTTCCTACTGAACATCGTAAAAATCAGGCTTGGTTTTTAGCCCGCTTGGCCACAAGGCCCAGCAGGGCTTATGCTGTGGTTGGTTGGGATCATTAGCCCTGGTTACACTACACGCGTCTCACCCGGGTTTTTTCTGTTTACACCTGTTAAAAACGCGGGTGTAATAGATCCGGGGATGAAAAACCCGGGGCTAATAAGCTGTCCGATCTGGAAAGGTTTTTGGAGGGCTTAATTTAGATCACTGTCACAAGATTTTAGAAAGTGTCGACGCGCATCGCGTCTCGGGGGGGGGGGGGGTTCAGAGCCGGGCTTGACACGGGTCTCAAAAAGCCCGGGGATTTCTATGTAGTGTAAACAGGGCTACTGACATGACTGAGTGGTGGTCTGTCGTGCGTTAAGCGGGTGATCCACTGTTGCGATTTGGGCTTGAGACGGGGTTGCGATCCCTTGCGGTTACCTTATATGGCAGTCGGAAGTCCTTATAAGGTGACCGCAAGTGATCGCAACCCCGTCTCGAGCCCCAATCGCAACACTGGATCACCCGCTTTAGGCCTAGGCAGTCACAGTATTAGCTCATTCACTAGAATAAAGGTCGTCAGCCTATTGACACTAGTGACATCACAACTCATGGCAATAGTCTCCATGGATTGATAAAAATTCAAAAGTTTACAATGAGTGAACTCTCCCTTTAATAAGCTTCATCGCATTTTGAATGTTCGACGTGTTCATTTTGATATTCGTTACTCAAATGGTATTTTATAAAATCCAATATCTCTATAGTATCTTCGTTTCTCGGGTTAAAAAATTAATAGGGAGTTTTCGCAAATCTGACGAAAAACGAAGTACGAAATACGAAATTGGACGTCATATCTACATGTATGACGTAATTCAGGAAATGGCTGGTACCACAAATATCGCCTGCTGCAAGAGCATTTTTTAGCGTATAACGTTAGAACGACAGAGGTACGGTGTATATTAAACTTTGAAATTTATCTTTCGTTTCCACTTCGTTGATACGAATTGGAAATTTAAAAATTCAAGATGCGCCATAACTCTTTCGATCTTACATGACATGCTAAAAGACGCACTGGCAGAAGGGACATTTGTGGTACCAACCATTTCCTGAAATACATTACGTCATGGACGTCCAATTTCGTATTTCGTACTTCGCTTTTCGTCAGATTTGCGAAAACTCCCTATTACTGGGTACAACGAATTTAAGAATCATTTTCGTATTACTATTCCATCGAATGCTATAACGAACTTCATTTACAAATCTATTTAATCATATTTAATCATCTATTTAATATCATCTTCCTTTTTGGGACAATGTGATACTGACTAAGACGAACTCAGTATCATTTTCGTGTTCTTTTGTGGAGTGTTATAACGAACATCTTTTACTCATCTGTTTATAAGTATTATCTTCATTGGGGGGGGGGGGGTGAAAAAGTGATTAAACTGGCAAAGGTTCCGTTGTCAAAATTCATTTATCTCTGTGTCCACAACTTAGGTGAGAAACAATTTCAGCACTCATAATCGATTTTCTTATTACTTACAAAATAGTGAGGTTTCGCAAATCTGACGAAACACGAAGTAGGAAATACGAAATTAGACTTCATTTCCATGACGTAATGTATTTCAGGAGATGGTTGGTACCATAAACTTCGTAGATACGAAGTGGAAATTTAAAAATTCAAGATGCACCATAACTCTCTCGGTCTTACATGATATGCTAAAAGACGCACCGGCAGCAGGACATTTGTGGTACCAACCATCTCCAGAAATACATCAGGTCCTGGAAATGAAGTTGTATTTCGTATTTCGTACTTCGTTTCCGTCAGATTTGCGAAACCTCCCTATTAGTAATTTCGAAAGCCTAAAAACCGAAATAATAAACAAGGCCTCTATCAATCTTCGTCTTACTTGAAAACCCAATCAGATTCTGTTCTGTGGTCAAAGAAATATCTAAGGGTGATTTCATTATTAACTACCTGTTAAAAATTCCCCAACGATTTATATGAGAAATTCCTCGATGACAAATGTGTCTAGAAGTTATAAGTTAATCAATTTTGTAACACGATATCACAATGGGAACACGACTGGCCAGAGAGAATGGGTCATTCTCATTGTTACGTTCTTCGTTAAAAGGTTGTAATTTATCAAATTTTGGAGTACTACATGCCTGAAGGGATACGAGGGAACATTTCAGTGGGACGTAGAACAGGTACTAGCATTTTTCACTTCGAATCAATGTTATAATAGTGAGGTTTCGCAAATCTGACGAAACACCAAGTACGAAATACGTACTTTGTTTCCAGGACCTAATGCATTTCTGCAGATGGTTGCTACCACAGATGTCCCTGCCGCCACTGCGTCTTTTAGCATATCATGCAAGACCGAGAGAGTGGTGCGTCTTGAATTTTAAATTTCCACTTCCTACCGACGAAATGGAAACGAAAGATAAATTTCAAAGTTTAATATGCAACGTAACTCTATCGGTCTAACGCAGGCGATATTTGTGGTACCAACTATTTCCTGAAATACATTACGTCATGGAAATGAAGTCCAATTTCGTATTTCGTACTTCGTTTTTCGTCAGATTTGCGAAACGTCCGTATTTTGTTAGTATTTATTGGCAACACCGCGTGAAAAACGAAGATGGTGAATGTACGATGTTCCGTACTTCACTGATATACAAAATAAACTTCCATCTAGCATGGATGGTTAGACGTTGCGCGACTGAACGACGCAGCAAAGTCCCACAGGGTTATGCCAGGGGTCATAGGGCCGAGGGGTGAAAGTCTCCGCCCAGAGACTGGGGTATACAGACGCGGTGTGGGTTTGTTAGACCCCCAGTCTCAATATGACGTTTGTTCGGTTATAGGCCGGGGAGACTTCATCTTGGTTATCTCGTCCTCATCTGGTGTCTCTTTACCATCCTTTGTCCCCCAAGACAGTAGCCAGGCCATTGCAACCGCGAGATTATAAATCATCTGAGATAGCAATCTCCAAGATTTTCGTGTCCGCCTTTCAGACAAAGCACCTCTGCCGCCATATCTGATCATCTGGCATTAAACGGAACATGCAGGACCTTGCCAAAGAGGCAAAAAGTGAACAAATAGGGCAGACTTGATAAGTCAATTCACCAAGAGACGAACAAAAGGTGGTATCACAATGATGTCTTGACGTTGCTTTTGAAAGCTTATCAGTTTGATCGGAGGAATGTCCTGTGGTTTTACCGTGACGTGGTCATTCGGTCGGAAATTGTTGGGCGGAACGTCAAGTTAGGCTTCCTTGGAACTTAAAGGAAAGGGCATGTTTTAATTTTCATTCGCATCGTATAAGTGTGCATTTGCGATCCATATCTTAAAGGTGCTCTAGTTCGAATTGTAAACATTACGGTTTGTTTATTTACACGGTTGATTAAAATAGTTATTTTTCCTCGGGCAGGTGGCAGCACCGTGTATACCAAAACATGAATGTTATCTAGTTTTATATCTATCTTGGCAAATACATGTATTCTTGTAACTGAAATATATTTTTGATTTTACACTCAAAAACAAACAAAAAGGTGTGAAAGGCGAGATTTAATTCGATTTTATCTGATTTGTTAGTACCAGAAGTTGACAATAGGTGGCACACCGTAATGTTTACAATTCGAACTAGAGGGTGCCTACAGGTCGACATTGCGTCTTGAAGCAACACGCGGCATCTAGCTTTCCGGCGATGGAAGCATCTCGGAGTGACTGATCAGTTGCCGATTTTGTCAACCTGAGCGCGCTTGCGTCTCCGAGCAACTGCCGGATGCATCAATCGCTGAAATGACGACCTGCGCGTGGTGGATTTTTGACCTGCGACGGATCCGTCGAGTTGCTTCAAGACGCAATGTCGACCTGTAGGATCCGACTCTGCAGTCCCACGACCAACAGCGATTTACAAACATGTGATGTTCAATGCCCATCCCATACGTGCACCAATCTAGTTGCAGATTTCAACGTATTTCTTTCAATAAGTTCTGTGTAAGCTCCCACTTTTTTATGTCGTATAGACGTTTTCATTAATAAAAAACTGAATACAACATGAATTGAAAGGAAGTTGGTGGTAAAATTCAAATACAAATCATGCATGGCCAGCCTGTCAGGGTACATACTGGTTGATTCATTAGTAGGGGAACAAACGGCTTTCCATTGATGCAAATTTTCTTTAGATAGTCTGAGGTACAGCTGCGATATGCATCTTACCTTATCAGCAATTGAATCGGATGATTATGAAGTTACGAGATCGTTTGTAATTTCTTTCACGTTTCCTTTTTTATATTTCTTAAAGCCAAAACTGTATTGAATTCAGAAAGTCCTTACGTCCTCCGACGTTAGTGTAGTGTAAAATGTACTATGCTCTATCTGAATACATTAGTGCTCTGCCTACATTTTTTCTCGATGAATGCTGTAAACCAGGTCCTGATTCTCTGAAGTACGTATCAGGCAAGCATTTTGGGGACCTTCACGATGCTATGAGACCTTTACCTGCATTTAACACTTTGAAAAAAACCCGTAGAATTTAACATGGCGGTGGGGCTTTAAAGCATCACACAGTATTGAATTTTGCGGTATTTTCAAGGTGTTAGGAGACTGCAGGTAGGTCACATAGCCTCGTGAAGGTCCCCAAAATGCTTGCATGATACGTACTTCAAAAAATCAATGCTTTGTTTTCAGCACGACATCGAAAAAACAGCAGGCAGAGCTCTAATGTATCCACATAGAGCATAGTACATTTTACACTACACTAACGTCGGAGGACGTAAGCACTTTCTGAATTCAATTCAGTGAGGCTTTAAGCAAAACGTTACTGGTAGTATCGTTTATTTCCGGTTTTCGTTCAAATGAGGAGTTTCGGAGCTCCGCATGTTACGAAGCAGGAAGTCCAGTACAGGCCTTTCTTTATACATATACTGATAAACATGGCTCTTCTCGTGGTGGGTCCACTCAAGTGTCATCGCCATGTCATGCGAACCGTTTAACTCCATTCAACAAGATTGTGATTTTATCACTGTCATACATGTCACAGCCTCTATCAAGATGTCGCATTGGAATCACTCGTACGAGACGAACTGAAGGTCAAATTGTGGTTAAATTGATTAGAAATCCTGGAAAAATACACCAGATTTTAACGGTGTGTGGCCAAAAATCGACCTTGTGCTCACTGGACTTCAGTCATGCTGTGGATTTTGTCAGTTGCGTAACTACATTGTACAACAGGCTTCACTAAACAGAACTGATGGCGCGCTTGTCTCCACTTTCCTCGCGCAAGTTGGCTCCTCTATAATATCTTTGGGCACTACTCAACTGGTAGCAGTTGTTGGTTCGCTATGGAGCCGCTTCGAGCGCTAGCTGCGGCCATATGGACCCCTATTTTCACACCACTTTTCCAAGGCATTTGTATGACGTAGATCTTGCGTTTATTTCGCATGGAAATGCATGTAAAACATGTACTAGTATTAGGCATATCCAGTCAATGCCAGTCATCATAACAGTCATAACATCCTTAATTCCTCACTTCTCCCCAACCATGCTTATTCGACATAGCGAACCCCAGTTGCCACCAGGCTTGTTTATAACCTTGTTTACACTACATAAAAGTCCGGGCTCAGAACGGGCTTTTTGCGTTTACACCTATGAATCGCCGTGTCAAAATAAAGCCCGGGCTTATGCCGCATACATGCTCAAAAGGCTCGGGCTTATTTCAGACCCGGGCTTATTTCAGACCCGGGCTTTTTCAGACAGGTGTAACCACGGCTTATGTCATTGGTCTCAGCATGAGCCGTAAGGAAACAACAATAGTGAACTGCTCATTGAGAGCCATCTCTCAAGTGTAGGAGCATATCTACTTTTCAAAAACGTAACTGAGAGTTGGGCCGATGATTTGAGATTGTTGCTCCAAGTTGTGAATCGAACACACGATCACCGAGACGAGAGACATTTGGTCATACATGTATGAATAAAGACCAGTAAATGCTTTTACTTGAATTTTGCAATACAAATGCAAAAGGCAATGCTGTACAAATGTGAAGTAAAAGCATTTCCTAGTCTTTATGCATATGACCCAATGGCCTTTCACTCCGCGAACCTGAAATCATAAGTTATGAAAAGCACCGCTTAGAACCATTTTCCCAGAAGTCAGCATCAACGGTCTGACTTCTGCTCCCTGATAATTGCCATGTCGAATAATCGTTGATATTCTCACCCTAATACCCTGAAACCGTTACAAAGCATGCCCCGTTTTCTAACAAAGAGCGCAGGTTGTCGGGAATTGTCTACAAAAATCAACTGACTCCTCTATCGTTGACTTAAGGACCCAGACCTGTTATTAAACTCGTCTTCACCTGAGCGGACCGCCCGCCCCTCCTGGGGCAACAATGGTGGTCCCATCCCGGTCATTGTGGTGTCAAAGAATGGACCAAATCATGACCCGAGGGTGCAGAGATTGGTTATTTTGTGGGAATGGAGAAAGTTATGAATATTCGGAAAAACATCATTACAAGGGATCATTCAAGGATTAGCAGCCCGTGGCAATTGGCGATTCTGTGAGTTTGGCCGAGGTTGGAATACACGGCATGGCGAGAATTGGTGCAACACATTGTGCGGTATGGAGAATTTAGAAAGCAATCGAATAACACCATTAAAAAAGTAAAATTGCTACCAGAACAAAGTACTCTTCACAAATTAAACCACCCGTTGCATCAGGATATGGTATCCTCTATTACCATGCCGAATTTCGAGGCGAAACAAAGCTTCTAAGTGTGACTTTATTGAGCCGACTTCCAGCATTATTATATAGATTGCATACGTAACTGGGGTGGGTGGGGGTTAGCCATGGGTATGGAGAGCGTACGGGGGGGTCATCTGCTGTGTGTATGCAATTTTGCATACGCATCTTTTGTAAATTGATGGGAGCCAAAATGTCATATTGATCAACACTACAAAGCGAATTCTCAAAAAAACATTGGGGGCCGTATTTCAAAAAGGGTGATCATCGCGCGATTAAAACTTAGACGCGTGTAACTTCACTAAATGCACACACATTCACCATGCATTTGACGAAGTTACACGCGTCTAAGTCTTAAACACCCTTTTTGAATACGGCCCGCCCTGTGATTTTTAAGAAAATTATAGCAAATGGTATTTTTAGGAGCCAATTTAGAAAAAAATGTAGCAAATTGCTGCAAACGCTAATGGTAGCTGGAGCCCTGTATATGCATTGTCATTTCACACTTTTTGCCTATGCCGTATAGGGGGAGGGGGAGGGGGTCTTCATAGACGTGTGTGCCATGCGTACAGGGGGGAGGGGGTCAAAAATTCCAAAATTTTGCGTATGTAATACTTGAATGACCCCGCAAATACCGTCAAACCATCAATCACGTGAACTTTTAAAGATATTTTCGCAATCGTGGTAGAATTCCTTTGACTGTTGGGGTGTGCACCACTTTGGTCAGCAGTCTATAAAATTTCATTAAGTACATGTATCATTTACAATAAGTTTAAACAGCATTCCAGCAATCTTGAAATACGCAACAGTAGGCCTACCATGTTTTTGCGTTTTACGTCATCAAAAGCTGATGTTTTGTAAAGTATCACGTCGAACGCAGTTTTTGTCCACGCCCTTATGTCGTTCTGTGGAAACATCGTGTTAGAGCAAATCTGAACCCAGGTTCAGGACCCAATTGGCTACCCAGGTTTCAGAAAAGTCATGTTGCTGAAAAATCTTTTGTCCGCAACAGCCGCTAGGGCGTTTTGAATTTTGGGAATTGACTTTATCATTGGACGTCAGTTTGACGCAACGACTGAGCTTTGTACAGGAGAATGGGGACGATGTACAGCTAAAAAAGTCGTCATTTTTCTCTCAGCCAACTTCCAGAACTTACAACCATTTTCATTTTCAGTCTGACATGTTTAACCTTCCTGATGTAGCCGGAGATTGCGTCATGCTCTTCATATTTTGATATCAGAATTTTGTCGGAAAGTTTGTGCTCTTCGGCATGCAGGCGCTTGCCGAAACGTGTCCCAATTGAGCATAAAGGACTCCTTTTGAGTTAACAAAATCAACCTGAAAAGCTGACTGTCGTTTCAAGTTTACTCACACGTTGCCCGCTGGGCATTACTTTCCCAAGTTAACGAGATACAGGCGAAAAAATACACCGCCTTATTCACTCCGTCCCGACCCACGCTCCAGGCTGTCAAGTGAGCATTCACCGCCCCGTGTGGAGATCGATTTTACAATATCATCGCTAATAATAAATCGATGAACATCGCCTCTGCAAAGTGAGATATTAGCTAAATATCTGCCTGATGACTTCTTATTGCCAGCCAGACTATCATAGACCTCCAGAAAACCAAATCACCAAGTCATAAAGTCGATTGGGTACCAATTAAATTCCACACAAATGGGTAATTAATAGGCATAATCCGGTGACAATGCGCTGAGATGACTTCTCACGCATGCGTGGTTTCTGGTTTGTGGTCCTTTGAAATTATCTATCGGTAGATTTGGTTGGTTCCGCGACGCGTGTTGTGAATAAGAATACCCGGATGTTGATGGCCTCATCCGCGGTCGTATGAATTGAGTCGTTAACGACACGGGAGCTAAATCATCGCAATCTTCTATTACTTTATGATTAAATATTAATACTTCACGTCTGCGGGCTTCAGCTTGGGTGATAACTTTACCTTATCTCCCAAAACAAAGCAGACATTTGGTATAATATTCCACGGTCCGCTGCCCCCGGCAGTGACGCTCAAATTTCAGCTGCCTAATTATTCGTGTGAATCTCGCTACCGCGGGAATTGGCGTTAATAGAATTGTGATAGATGTATTATGAAAGTCAAACGAGCAACTATTAATTGTCAGTTATTAGCTATGATCACTGGTAATTAATTCTTCAGACTTTTTTCTGCGATACGTGCATCGCGGAGATAAGGGTGCGGGACGTCATTACAAGGGCGCGGGACGTCTTTGTTTTGTGTGGGTTGTCAGAGTTAATGGTGCGCGCGATATGGAATGCTGGGTAGAAGTAGGATGCCGAGATTGTATTGGCGAAAAAAGGCCGTCCGTTGGGACGTGATGGAAATGGAGGCATATGTTTGGTTGACTGGGAGATAAAGCCACAGGCATGAAGCGTTCTGCCTCGCCGGGTTTCCGTCCCAGGCTTATTAACCTCTGTGTTGTTCGGAAGCGGCTCTTTGAATGAATAACACGGCACTATTACATAAATATACAGTGTCAACTCATAAGTTGGGATGTACTGTTTGTGATGAATGACATTTGGCCCAAGCAGAGATGCTTGGATATGAAATTACAATCGACCATCCGTGTTCGCTCGACTTGTTCCGAGTTCTGCTCGGTGTTCATCGTTTTGAGCGCTCTCCATCTGACTTATAAGGATTTCTAGGTTTTGTAACCAGATAAAAGAGAGGTTTAGAAATTAAACGATAAACCTAAACTTTACGACAACGTTATTTTTTATACCGCACATTCACCAGATTTTATATTGCATTTTCGGTACAAAAATAACGTTGTCATTAACGTGTACGTTTATCGTTTGATTTCTAAACCTCCCTAATTGTCCTAGTTGAACGTACTGTTGTTACAACTTTAGAAAGTTAGGGTATAATGCTGTCATCAAGATACCTTTTTGTTTCATTGAAAAATTCCAACTGGTTAAAAAGTTATAACATTTTTAATGGATTTGGTCAGAGGAGAATTTTGGGCCTCATTTGATGACGTCATTGCAGGAATTTGCATAATGAGCATAGATTGTAGTGCTGTAATGGACTTATGCAACTATTTATGTTAGAGAATCAGGTGAGAAATTTGTCAATTAGGAAATATGTAAATGAAAATGGACTTTATCTCCGAATTGGATGGCTCACATTTGATTTCATTCATCCCTGCAATGACGTCGTGCATAAATTAGCATTTTTGACACTCGCTAGTCCCTACCTGTACAGAAAATAGCAGTGGCATTTTCACGTACACATTCCTCGATATCTCCCAAACCACTCATCAGAATTTAGTAAAACGAAAAGCAAAACGAACTTACTGCGCTCAAAACGACTCGCTGACGAAAAGACAGAGATAAATTTTTGTGTGTGGCATCCTGGTCCATATTGTAGAAGGATATATACCTACAAAATGCCGCCAATTTTGTCACAGTGCCGATGTCAGAACATCCCCGGGGGGACGATGTTGAAATTATGGAAATTCTATGAGCCACTTTGACAGTGTCGGATATGGCGATATATGGCCCCAGTGGCTGGGATACATGTAGTTTGACATCAGCCATTGGCGAAGAAGGTCCCGGGTTCGACTCCCTTTCGGGTATTTTTCATTTTTTTATTTTTTTTATTTCACTTTATTTTTTATTAAACATTTTTATTTTTATTATCTTTTGATGAGAAAATAAACTTCTCCCTTCCAAGACTTTTGAAGCAGACTGGGCGATTGTCTGTTATGTGTTACACGGTCATGTCCCGACGGTATCCGCAAAATAGGCCAACGCCGGATATTCTCCTACAAGGTTATTTAAGACGTTGCCATCGATTCGGTGGATGACATCCAAGGGTGAATTTCTAATTTCAAAACCCGCAGGAGAGACTTGTGATATATCTTAGTTGGGACAGTGGGGTACCTCGTGAGCCAATTGCATTGACGATGCAATTAAGGGCTCATGGAGTATGTTGTTAGGGGCTGGAATGTTGGGGATTGACAGATAGAGGGTAATGAAAGACCCCGTGGTGTTAAATGACTGAATTAGGAGTGCATCAATTTGTTCCTATGGAAGAAAGGCATGGAAGAATGAAAGGCAGTGAAATATGGGTTGCTTCACAGGTGGGAGTCGTTTGGTTTCAATCCAATTCCTCAGCCTCTTGCTGGCTTCGGCTTTAGCATGTGACTATAGGCGCTGCTCCACGTGACAGTTTTCTGTCGAAAGTTTGCTGTCAGATAGTAAGGCCCCTGTCACATATCCACTCCGGGGCCCGTACGGCGAGTAAAAACAGACAGGTTGCCCCTGAGCCCCGGGGAATGAAAACCGTAGAACTGAAAATGAAAATGAAAATGAACATGAAAATGAAAATGAAAATCGTAACGGACCCGTACTGTCTCTAAAATCCACGGCAAGCCGCTGGGTGGGGAAAATCGTACGGGGCCTGGTGGATTTGTGACCTAGGCTTAAAGCGAATGGCTCGCGGGGTTTGTTGTGGCGCCATGACAGTTGGTCCTCGATATCAAGCACCATTTTGAGAAAAAGGCAAAAGAAGGATTTTAGTTTAATGGGAAATGCATTAGACAGCCAAACTTCGGAGGCGCATTCTGCAAAATCTGCCGCTTCAAAATCAATGGGAATAGTACAAAATGTACATCTTGACCTACTGAATTTGAAAACGTCATTAACCCATTTTAACAAATTTTTAATGGAACCTCGTCCCCAGTGTTTACATTCGCATATTTGCACAGGTGCTGCATATGGCTGGAGCACGGCTTTGCCTGGAGGCTAGATTCACTCTCTATGGAAGGTACCACCAAAAATGTAAACAAACCCCGCGAGCTATTCGCTTTAAATTGGGCAGTGGGTAAGGGTTTTTCCTGATTTCCAATGGACATTCAGATTTCTATTTGTAAGCTTGGATCATGTCTCCTCTGTCACAACGATAGTGCAAGGACGGTAATTTCAAAGATGATAGTCGCTCAGTATAGCAAAGTTGCTGCATGCCTCTGACTAGTTTAGTTGTTCGTCTCTGTACACGCTCAAGGGCTGTTCGATCTGCCTTTTTTCTGCATGATCGAAAACTGTTGCCCCTGGAAAGATGGCCAAAGACGGTTGCAAAAAACTTTGATCTTTAGGTCAATGACCCGATCGAAGAGCATATAAATAATATTGTCTATCTTTATGAGCCAATAATCTTCACAGTTGGCGGTGCCTTCTGTCTAATATTTTATAATCTATAGCCTCCCCCTTCGGGGTGTAAATTCTACGGCTGGCAATCAAGATCATTGAGACATCCCCCAGTGGTGGGTTGTGCGGGAACGGAATGTGTTTATAACGGAAGGGACGCATCAGTCGTTGGGTTGGCAAGGAGTCTGGTCCTCGGTCGTTAAGGGCGCTTCATTTCTTTCGCCCTTATTCTAGAAGCCTCCTTAACTCTAAGGTCCACTTTAATCTATTGTATTCTGCCCTGCAAACAATAGCTAAAGGTAGACCTTTGTAATGTATGTGATTTGAAATCATTCGGTTATGGTCCCTATGGGAGGGCCCTGATCACGTCCACTCAGCAAGCGGCAGGTCCCGGGTTCGAATCTAGCCCGGTCCATATGCGATTTCATTCCCGGCTCTTCACGTCCGTCGCATGGGACAGTAAGCCGTGGTGCCTTGTACCTTGTGTCTTTGCAAGGGCAAGTAAAATACCCCATCCAAGTGAGGAACATGAGTAGCTTGAGATGGCCTCATCCGTGGGCCAATAATGCTATGGCGTCGGCCCTGACGGAAAAATCAAATACAAAATGGTCCCTGGAGTGGTGCAGTATAAACAGAAGGGACTGGCGCCTCTCTGGGATCGTTGGTTAGAGTTCGAATACTCCAGTCCGACACCAAAATCATCTTGATGTTCAAGCTACGGATTGACTAAAACTCGCCTTTCAATGAAGCATTTTCTTCTAGCAAAAGCAACAAGTGTAAGCAGTTGCTTGAAGCCAAACGTAAAAGTAAAAGTAAAAGTAATTACAATGTACTTGGTTTCATATACGTGTACATGTACATAATCTTTTACTTCTATCTCAAACCAAATGCTTATACTTGACAAGCATTTGCTTGTTTACCAAAGGTTCTACAGTTGGAGCAATTGCTCAGTATTATGCATGAGTTCTAGCATTTGCTAGAAAGGAACAAGTATATAATTGCTATTTCTAATAGCAATTGCTTTTTAGCTAAAGCATTTACTTTGGGTTTTATGCATACGAATGGAAGTAATTGCTTCAATTTTCAAGTAAAAAGCATTTGTTTTTTATGGATACACGGACCATTGACTCGTCTTTTAGATGTCGTCTGCAGGATAAGGTTCGTCTGCGCATGCGTGACCCTGGCGTCCATTCGTCATCGTGTTGACGAGGCAAGCGCCAAACACCGACACCTCATTACAGGTAAATTGTAGCGATCTCAAACCGATACAGAAAACCGTGAAATTTCACCTCCGAGTATCTTATTAGTCTGTACAGGTGCATAACAGAGATAGCATACCGCCGAGAAAAAATTGGCAGTTTGTCTTTAAAACATCAATTTGGAACAATCACTCATCACAGAACCTGCGGGAAAGTTTTTCGTTATTTCAGGCGCGAGAATAAGACCCCTGTATCCCTGATCTATTAGTGCGCTGTTTGCTAGAACTCCGTGTTAATTTCTCCTGTAATTTACAGTAAGATAACATCATTAGGCACAAGTGGTGCTAATTGTCACTGTGGCTGAAACACGTGGCGAGATTCGGAGCACTCAACGCGAGATTCGTTGCCTTCGCGCGCGGTGTCTGGGCCTGATTATCCGGGGTGATGTTTTCATCTGTTCTGTCCCGGGTAATTGCTACCTACCTGTCCCTAATCAAAGGTAACTCACCTTCTGGCGGCCATTTTGGCGGTTTTTAGCACCATGCAGGATTTGCCATCGCAAATAAATCCAGTAATTACTTTAAATCTTGTGTAGATACATGTGTAACGTGACTGCCAGTGAAAATTCATTCGAATGTCTTATCAGTGGCCAAAACATAACAAAAATATTTTTTATCGGTATCCATTTATCTGACGCATCATCATTACATGAAATATACGCCAGAATTTCTCATTCTGCATAATGCATCGTGTAGAAATCGGCTAACCTCTTCCTACACTCTGCAGCAAGCAGCCAGATTCCGTGTTCAACGCTTTGGGGTTTTCTCGTGCGCCCAATCAGAAGCCTCGTTTCTTCGTCGTTCACGGAAGAAAAAATATCAATGATGTCATTTCATCAAATTTTGATTGGTCAACGTCATTACCAGGAACACGTCATGCACGTGGGTCGGTGCAAGCTTTGTCGTCATTGGTTGCTATTTTTGGTACCGGGGAAATCCGTTGAACACGGAATGCGGTTTGCTTGCGTGAAGGTCAAGGGAGGAGAAGCCGAGTTTTGACCTCAACTCAGTGAAGATGGAGTTTCTCGAAAAAGATCGTCACATTCAAGATGGCGGAGCCGGCAATTGAATACTAGTTGTTTTTTCGGGAGGTGCTGCCCCCCTGTAGGTGGTGATGTCATTAACTTGCAGCGTTCTACTGAAAATAATAAATCATCTGTATTCTTCACAGGTTTCAGATGAAGTCAAGTAGAAATAGAGATGCATTGTGGGGGAATCCTGCAGAAGCAATCGAATTCAATTTCAAACCTCAAATCTCGTTTCAGGTCCGAGAACGAGAAAAATGAAGAAAGGCAAAGAAAAGAAGCCGGATGAAAAGCGCCCCCGTACGGCATTCACGAACGACCAATTACAAAGGTTGAAGAAAGAGTTCGAAGAGAACCGCTACCTGACCGAGCAGAGGAGACAAGATCTCGCCAGGGAGTTAAAACTCAACGAATCCCAGATAAAAATTTGGTTCCAGAATAAAAGAGCGAAGATGAAGAAGGCAAGCGGGTTGCGGAATCCTTTGGCGGTGCATTTGATGGCCCAGGGGCTGTATAATCATTCGACTGTCCCTGTGGATGGGGACGAGGATGAGGACCGAGGCCAGAGTAGGCAGAGTCCGTGAACTGGGACGATATATCACTAATCAAAATCGGAATGATGAACAGTGCGTTTAACGATGAACTGAATAGTAACGAAAGTGAGAAAAATATTTTGAGATTATAATTATTATAACATTGCGTTTTCACCATGTTTAAAGAAAATGACGATTTTGCAATGATTGTGCTATGGACTTGCATTTGGACTGAGAAAAAAATTGGAATTTTTGGTTGAACTTAAAAACTCTTTCATGGAATAAACTCGAATATGATTCGCGTATGAATTTTTGGTCCTTATGAATTTTTCGTGTGATGTTAATTAACTTGCGTCAACACGTAGTTTACCCCCGCCGATACAACTGTGTGTTTGTTTCAAGCCTTTTGCACTTAAAGGTGCTCTAGTTCGAATTGTAAATATTACGGTGTGCCACCTATTGTCAACTTCTGGTGCTAACAAATCAGATAAAATCGAATTAAATCTCGCCTTTCACAACTTTTGGTGTTTTTTTGAGCGTAAAATCATAAATATATTTCAGTTACAAGAATATTTATCAAGATAGATATAAAAATACTAGATAACATTAATGTTTTGGTATACACGGTGCTGCCACCTGTCCGAGGAAAAATAACTATTATAATCAACCATGTAAATAAACAAACCGTAATGTTTACAATTCGAACTAGAGCACCTATAAGTCGTCTGTAAGTCTATAGAGCCTACAGCCTGGACACGTTCTCGGCCTCCCTACTTTAGACGATACTTGTTTGATAAAGTACCTCAGCGCACCGCACAGGGTACAGATAACCAGCTAAACCGACAACACGTCACGGTCCGGTGCCCGCCAAAAGCCGCAATGATGTCTTCCTTCAAGATGAATTGCCCGGGCGCCCGAGAAATAGTCCTCCTCGTCACATGTACCGATCAGAGCTGTCTTCGGACAATAATACAAATATGACATGAATACTTTCTATCTAGTTGGTCATCTTAATTTGGTTTCATAGTTCACGGAGGTGACGTGGTCTTTGGTAGATATGCAGGGTCAATGGGTGGATCTCCGAGACGCGACCGAGATTAGTTTGAATCCCACTGGGCGTGCGCACGTCGGCTGGGATGTCTTCCACAACACTGCCACTGGTCACGCCGAGTCAGCTTCCCGGTGTCGACTCGGTGTAACTCTTGTTACGATATGCGTCATTGTCATGAATTTCGATGTTGAATGAGAATCTTGCTCGCCAGAATTACTGTCTGGTCAAAAAAAAGAAAAGTTAAGCGAGTATGTCTGATTTCGAACTTCAAATCCACGTTAATCACTTTCGGGTAGAATGATCCATGGGTAGTCACAGGGATTGTCAGTATCGTTCCAAGTACAAAATTTGGTCAGTAGGCCTATCAAGTACGAGGTTCTTCTCCTAGGTTACAAGTGTCTTCACCAACTTGCTCCCCCATATCTCTCAGAACTACTCACTATTCATACTACTTCACGAACTCTGCGCTCGTCATCGGCTCCCCGCCTGTCGATTCCTAAGGCCAATGCCATGTCAGTCGGTGGCAGAGCCTTCTCAGTTGGAGCCCCTCAGTTGTGGAACCAACTCCCTGCATCTGTGAGGAACTATCACCTCTCTCAATTCCTTCAAGGGTCAGTTGAAGCATTTTCTCTAATCTGTGAGGCCTTTCAAGCGCTTTGAGCGGCCAGTATTGGCTGGATACTGCGCTATATAAGACGCGGCCAGTATTGGCTGGATACTGCGCTATATGAGACGCATCTATATAATAATGCTGGAAGTCGGCTCAATAAAGTCACACTTATAACTCACGCAGTGAGCCGCGAAGCGGCTCACGAAGTGAGTCTAATGGTTACGTGTGTGTAAAAAAATCTACAAAATTCAATGGAAAAATCAATACAGAGAGTGTGTAGGCCTAGTCCGTGAATCACAACACCTTGACGCAATATGGCGATTTTGTGGATGTCGTAAACCATCATCCTTTCCCCCGCAGCCGGAATCGACCGTCCGCCGCGTCACGTCACGTCACAGTGCGCGGCGTCACGAAAAACAACATTTGCAGGAAGAGGCCTATAATAGAGGCCAGCCGGCCGCAGGCCTCAAAAGGGGGGTCTGGGGGTCTCCCCCGATAGACCCCTTGCGCTTATCAGCCCAGGGTGTAAACATTAACCTCGCCCTAGGGGGCCTAATGCATTTGTACAGTTGGCTCCTGTGCTTACCGTCGGCACAATGCACTAGGCCCAAGGTTTGTTGACACCTTCTGGCTGTAATGGCCGACTTGCGCAAGTGGTCTATTAGGTAACGGCTATGTGAGTTCAGGAGATCACTGATCTTTACATATTAGGCCTAAGCTTTGTTTTGCCTCGAAATTTGGCATGATATTAGAGGATACCATATCCTGATGCAACAGGTGGTTGATTTTGCGAAGAAAACTGTTGTGGTCGCAATTTTAATTTTTTTAGCAGTGTTGTTCGATTGCTTTCTAAATTCTCCCTACTGCACCCTGTTGGGTGCACCTATTCCACCAGGGCCGGGCATTCCATCCTCACTTGAATCACAATCGCCGGTCACCACGGGTACTTGCTGGTGTTATTATTATTCCTTCAAGGACAAGGTTAGGGTCGGCCTTGTATCTTACACAGAAGCGATTCACGTCCGATGTTTTTGCACGTGACAGCACCCTTTGGTCTGCAACATGATCGTGGACGTTTGGTCTAGGCCTACAACATGATCATGGGCGTTTGGTCTAAATGTGATCATGGGCAATTGGTTTACATGATCGTAGACGTTGGTCTGCAATACAAGATCATTGACGTTTGGTCTATGATCATGGGCGTTTGGTCTAAACATGATCATGGGTGTTGGGTCTACAACATGATCATGGGCGTTTGGTCTAAACATGATCATGGGTGTTTGGTCTACAACTTCACGTTAACGCGCGTCATTCCAGCCAAAACAGGAAACAAGAAGTCATACGGGCCGGGGACAGCTTCTAAAATCAATGGCACTTCGATTTCGCCCCTGTGGTCACACGAGTCTGCCACCGTAGGGGTGAACCTTTCGAACAGGCCTAGTTGGATTGTTCACTGCATTTTATCGCCAGCTACTCCCTCCCGATCACATTCACCTCTCGGCCCGATGGATTAGATGGTTCATAGAATTGCCCTAAAGTTAGGTACCAAGATGATCTTGGAAGAGATATTACAACCTTTCTTTGTCACTGTCACCATCAAAGAAAGATGTCTTCCGAGATGATAAATGGGAAACGGAATGAAACATTCGGCGGCCATCTTGGTGACAGTGCAAAATTGAAGAAAACATGGCGGCCATCAATCACGCGAGCTAGACAACGCGGACAATGGGATTCACAGGTCTGTAATTAACGTTGACCGCGGGACATCAGTGTACCTGTTGACAAAATACGGCATCGTCAAATCGTACGATTTATAGATGAAAACGTGGTTTTGATTTGTAAGGGGGTGCTTCTATTGGGATGAAACATATTAAATCATTCATCAACTTGTATTACAACAGATCAATCAATTGTAACAGCTCTCTTGTCCGAAACTGACTCAGATTCTAATCTCGGTTTCCAGCTTGAGATAGTAACCAATTTGGTGTCCACTCTTTTCAAAACGTATTGTTCCTGAATCGTCTGCATTGGATAAAAGTGAGTTCTTGGATGATTAAGTACACACAGTCTCTCTGTTGTTTAACGAAAACCTCTTTGATCGAAAGTGTTACATCTTTAGAGGGATGTTCAACATTACAGTTCTTAAGGCAAGACTGAGGGCCGTATTCGAGGAGCTTCCTTGGTCCGTATTCTAGAAGCCTCCTTAACTCTAAGGTCCACCTAAAGCTTTTGTATTCTGCCCTCCAAACAATAGCTAAAGGTAAACATTAGAGTTAAGGAAGCTTCTAGAATACGGCCCCTAACTCTAAGGTTTACCTTTAGGTATTAGGGAGTTTAAGGCCCGTATTGTTGAACCCTCCTTTAACTCTAAGGTCCACTTTAAGCTTTTGTATTCTGCCCTGCAGACAATAGCTAAAGGTAAACCTTAGACTTAAGGAAGCTTCTAGAATATGGCCCTAAGAAATCAAACGATAAACGTTAACTTTACGACAACGTTATTTTTTGTACCGAAAATGCAATATTCATAAACATACTTAAGTCTATGTGTGATACTTATCTTTTGTGTTGAACAAAAGATAAGTGTCACACTTAGACTTAAGTAGTTTTATGAATATGGACCTTGAGCCTCTGTAGACCACTCTACAGACTAATGGACGGAAGAAATGACATCCAAATTCAAAACTACGAACAGTTCTATCCATTCTTTTGAGAAAGGCATCGTGCTGACCTTGAGTCCCCATCGCGTCTGATTACTGGTGAACAAATAAATCCCCGACATGACACACTCTGTGGCATCGACTATAAGGCAGGGAAAAGACGAGACAAGAAGTAATTAATTCCTGAAGACGGTAGTAAATCTTCAATCTAGTTGACAGGTAGAATCACGAGCAGCGGATTTAATGAAAATCAAATTATCAATAGAAACAATTACTGGGGCTGTTGAATTGACTGTTTTGCACCCCCTCCGGTGTCTTCTTCAGGCACTTTTCATGTAAAAATCCCAGAAGTGAAGATTTTGACTTGGAAGTGGCTGAAGAAGACCCCGGTGTGGGGTCGAAAATTTACGAAAATCGGAGACTATTATTGTTTCATATTATGCGTCGTTTTTTGTGCTTTATTTTTTCTAGGCCTACCTCCTCAAAGAAGAGAAATAATAGACCAATATTTTTANGGAATGTGACCAGATCACATTTACCGAGAGGTAGTGGTGTTGCACAACACTGACTTGAAAACAGATTATAGCTCTTTCATGCTGTCAGCCAAAGCTGGTCAGCCATGGCACTGGCTGCCGAGGGTTGTGTAACATTATTATTTGTGATCATGCCATTACAGTTTAGTGACAAGAGGTCAGCCAAGTACCTTTGGCCAGTTCAATGTGAAAAACACTTTAAGAAACCTGTAATGCTCCTTCTAACAATACATTGCGCTGAGTGCACTGTACATTTGATGTACACGGCAGTTTTCACTCCTCACCAAAAGTCGGCCAAAATTTCCTCTAAAAGCATTTTTCTAAGAGGAGCATGCAAACATTTGGGAAGAATAAAAGGCATTCTTTCAGATGATAGGCATCTCCAGAGCGGACTGTCTTTAGTTTAGGGGGACACTGGATTTTTATTTAGAAGGAGCACAGCAGCATAGGCTCAAGTTTCTATGTGTGGCTACACGATACGGCGAAATACAACGATTTCCAAGCGTTGTGAATATTAAGTTCTCGACCGGTTCAAATTTAGGGCTACAAAGTGCAATGGTCTTTAAATTTTGCGTATGTAATACTTGAATGACCCCGCAAATACCGTCAAACCATCAATCACGTGAACTTTTAAAGACATTTTCGCAATCGTGGTAGAATTCTTTGACTATTGGACGCGCACCACTTTGGTCAGCAGTCTATAAAATTTCATTAAGTATCTTTACAATAAGTTTAAACAGCATTCCAGCAATCTTGAAATACGCAACAGTAGGCCTACCATGTACTTGCGTTCTACGTCATCAAAAGCTGATAAGGTATCACGTCGAACGCAGTTAGTCCACGCCCTTATGTCGTTCTAAGGAAACATTGTGTTAGAGCAAATCCGAACCCAGATTTAGGACCCTTGGCTACCCAGCTTTCAGAAAAGTCATTGCCAAAAAATCTTTTGTCCGCAACAGCCGCTAGGGCGTTTTGAATTTTGGGAATTGAATTTATCAGTGGACGCCAGTTTGACGCAACGACTGAGCTTTGTACAGGAAAATGGGGACGATGTACAGCTAAAAAGGTCGTCGTTAATTTTCTCTCAGCCAACTTCAAGAATTTACAACTATTTTCATTTTCAGTCTGACATGTTTAACCTGATGTAGCCGGCGATTGTGTCGTGCTCTTCATATTTTGATATCAGAATTTTGTCGGAAAGTTTGTGCTCTTCGGCATGCAGGCGCTTGCCGAAACGTGTCCCAGTTGAGCATAAAGGATTCCTTTTGAGTTAACAAAAACAACCTGAAAAGCTCTGTCGCTTCAGGTTTACTCACACGTTGCCCGCTGGGCATTACTTTCCCAAGTTAACGAGATACAGGCGAAAAAATACACCGCCTTATTCACTCCGTCCCGACCCACGCTCCAGGCTGTCAAGTGAGCATTCACCGCCCCGTGTGGAGATCGATTTTACAATATCATCGCTAATAATAAATCGATGAACATCGCCTCTGCAAAGTGAGATATTAGCTAAATATCTGCCTGATGACTTCTTATTGCCAGCCAGACTATCATAGACCTCCAGAAAACCAAATCACCAAGTCATAAAGTCGATTGGGTACCAATTAAATTCCACACAAATGGGTAATTAATAGGCATAATCCGGTGACAATGCGCTGAGATGACTTCTCACGCATGCGTGGTTTCTGGTTTGTGGTCCTTTGAAATTATCTATCGGTAGATTTGGTTGGTTCCGCGACGCGTGTTGTGAATAAGAATACCCGGATGTTGATGGCCTCATCCGCGGTCGTATGAATTGAGTCGTTAACGACACGGGAGCTAAATCATCGCAATCTTCTATTACTTTATGATTAAATATTAATACTTCACGTCTGCGGGCTTCAGCTTGGGTGATAACTTTACCTTATCTCCCAAAACAAAGCAGACATTTGGTATAATATTCCACGGTCCGCTGCCCCCGGCAGTGACGCTCAAATTTCAGCTGCCTAATTATTCGTGTGAATCTCGCTACCGCGGGAATTGGCGTTAATAGAATTGTGATAGATGTATTATGAAAGTCAAACGAGCAACTATTAATTGTCAGTTATTAGCTATGATCACTGGTAATTAATTCTTCAGACTTTTTTCTGCGATACGTGCATCGCGGAGATAAGGGTGCGGGACGTCATTACAAGGGCGCGGGACGTCTTTGTTTTGTGTGGGTTGTCAGAGTTAATGGTGCGCGCGATATGGAATGCTGGGTAGAAGTAGGATGCCGAGATTGTTGGCGAAAAAAGGCCGTCCGTTGGGACGTGATGGAAATGGAGGCATATGTTTGGTTGACTGGGAGATAAAGCCACAGGCATGAAGCGTTCTCCCTCGCCGGGTTTCCGTCCCAGGCTTATTAACCTCTGTGTTGTTCGGAAGCGGCTCTTTGAATGAATAACACGGCACTATTACATAAATATACAGTGTCAACTCACAAGTTGGGATGTACTGTTTGCGATGAATGACATTTGGCCCAAGCAGAGATGCTTGGATATGAAATTACAATCGACCATCCGTATTCGCTCGACTTGTTCCGAGTTCTGCTCGGTGTTCATCGTTTTAAGCGTCCTCCATCTGGCTTATAAGGATTTCTATGTTTTCTAACCAGATAATAGGGATGTTTAGAAATTAAACGATAAACCTAAACTTTACGACAACGTTATTTTTCATACCACACATTCACCAGATTTTATATTGCATTTTCGGTACAAAAATCGTTTGATTTCTAAACCTCCCTAATTGTCCTAGTTGAACGTCCTGTTGTTACAGCTTTAGAAAGTTAGGGGATATAATGCTGTCATCAAGATACCTTTTTGTTTCATTGAAAAATTCCAACTGGTTAAAAAGTTATAACATTTTTTAATGGATTTGATCAGAGGAGAATGTTGGGCCTAATTTGATGACGTCATTGCAGGAATTTGCATGCATTGTAGTGCTGTAATGGACTTATGCAACTATTTATGTCAGAGAATCAGGTGAGAAAGTTGTCAATTAGGAAATATGTAAATGAAAATGAACTTTATCTCCGAATTGGATGGCTCACATTTGATTTCATTCATCCCTGCAATGACGTGGTGCATAAATTAGCATTTTTGACACTCGCTAGTCCCTACCTGTACAGAAAATAGCAGTGGCATTTTCACGTACATATTCCTTTTTTATTTAACTTTATTTTTTATTGAACATTTTTATTTTTGTTATCTTTTGATGAGAAAATAAAATACGTCTCCCTTCCAAGACTTTTGAAGCAGACTGGGTGATTGTCTGTTATGTGTTACACGGTCGTGTCCTGACGGTATCTGCAAAATAGGCCAACGCCGGATATTTCTCCTACAAGGTTATTTAAGACGTTGCCATCGATTCGGTGGATGACATCCAAGGGTGAATTTCTAATTTCAAAACCCGCAGGAGAGACTTGTGATATATCTTAGTTAGGACAGTGGGGTACCTCGTGAGCCAATTGCATTGACGATGCAATTAAGGGCTCATGGAGTATGTTGTTAGGGACTGGAATGTGGGGAATTGACAGATAGATGGTAATGAAAGACCCCGTGGTGTTAAATGACTGAATTAGGAGCGCATCAATTTGTTCCTATGGAAGAAAGGCTAAGAAGAATGAAAGGCAGTGAAATATGGGTTGCCTCACAGGTGGGAGTCGTTTGGTTTCAATCCAATTCCTCAGCCTCTTGCTGCCTTAGTTTTTTTTCTTTTAAGGGTAGTGTCCGCCCGTAACGAAATGCATGGAACAGACCCGTGCTATACGAATGGGTTGGTTCTAAACCTGGCACTGCATGGCACGCTGGCACTGGCATCATATTATGGCCAGAAATCATGAAAAAAGGTATATTTACCTAACAGTTATTTTTTGGAAGATAATACATTAACATGCATCAATTACCGGTGTGTTGAAAAATCTAAAAAACTAGAAAAAACATTTTTTTTTCAACATAATTGATCCATGTTAAACTGGTTGGCCCTATTATCTTCCAAAGTAATAACTGTTACGTATATATACATTTTTTTCATGATTTCTGGCCATAATATGATACCATTGCCAGTGCCAGCGTGCCAGTGCAAGGTTTAGAATCAACCCTATACGAATGGGTGAGGGTACATGTAGCTGCCCAAGGGTTCAAAGTACATAGATCATCATCCTTATGAAGGGTCTATAGAGGTTCTTCACTGACGTCACAACGGTCACGTGACTGCAAAGAATCGGCCATGTTGGCCGTCAAATGGCCGGCGACGTCGTCAAAACTATCACGTCATGACATTTTGACGTCACGATCTGTGTGTTGACGCTCTGTTCATGCCGTGACGTCACTCGACATTTTGACGGTCAATATGGCGGCATCGTGTCGTCGTGGAAATGTGACGTTACCTGAAGAACATCTTTATTGCTGTTCAATAGTACATCGCAGATTGAGGGAAAGTCAATGCATGATCGAAAGCTGTAGCCCCTGGAAAGATGGCCAAAGACGGTTGCAAAAAACTTCGATCTTTAGGTCAACGACCCGATCGAAGAGCATATAAATAATATTCTCTATCTTTATGAGCCAATAATCTTCACAGTTGGCGGTGCCTTCTGTCTAATATTTTATAATCTATAGCCTCCCCCTTCGGGGTGTAAATTCTACGGCTGGCAATCAAGATCATTGAGACATCCCCCAGTGGTGGGTTGTGCGGGAACGGAATGTGTTTATAACGGAAGGGACGCATCAGTCGTTGGGTTGGCAAGGAGTCTGGTCCTCGGTCGTTAAGGGCGCTTCATTTCTTTGTATGTGATTTGAAATCATTCGGTTTTGGTCCCTATGGGAGTGGTGCAGTATAACCAGACGGGACTGGCACCTCTCTGGGATCGTTGGTTGGAGTTTGAATACTCCAGTCCGACACCAAAATCATCTTGAAGGGAGTAAGACATAAAAGTGGAAAATAAGAAGTGGGAAATTTTGGAATTTTGCGCGAATTTGTCAATTTCTCAAATTGGGAGAAAATTTTTCCCATTTTGAGAAATATGGCGCGAAAAATCAGACAAAATGTCATTTCATTTTAAGAAAATTTCTCAAAATGGGAAAACAATTTCTCCCAATTTGAGAAATTGAAAAATTCGCGCAAAATTCCAAAATTTCCCACTTCTTATTTTCCACTTTTATTTCTTACTCCCCTTCTTGATGTTCAAGCTACGGATTGACTAAAACACATACATTGTATTTCAATGACTCGCCTTTTGGATGTCGTCTGCAGGATAAGGTTCGTCTGCGCATGCGTGATCCTGGCGTCCATTTCGTCATCGTGTTGACGAGGCAAGCGCCAAACACCGACACCTCATTACAGGTAAATTGTAGCGATCTCAAACCGATACAGAAAACCGTGAAATTTCACCTCCGAGTAACTTATTAGTCTGTACAGGTGCATAACAGAGATAGCATACCGCCGAGAAAAAATTGGCAGTTTGTCTTTAAAACATCAATTTGCAACAATCACTCATCACACAACCTGCGGGAAAGTTTTTCGTTATTTCAGGCGCGAGAATAAGACCCCTGTATCCCTGATCTATTAGTGCGCTGTTTGCTAGAACTCCGTGTTAATTTCTCCTGTAATTTACAGTAAGATAACATCATTAGGCACAAGTGGTGCTAATTGTCACTGTGGCTGAAACACGTGGCGGGATTCGGAGCACTCAACGCGAGATTCGTTGCCTTCGCGCGCGGTGTCTGGGCCTGATTATCCGGGGTGATGTTTTCATCTGTTCTGTCCCGGGTAATTAGTACCTACCTGTCCCTAATCAAAGGTAACTCACCTTCTGGCGGCCATTTTGGCGGTTTTTAGCACCATGCGGGATTTGCCGTCGGAAATACAATGTAAATCCACTAATTTCCAGTCGAGATTGACCAAGATATCGAAATCTCTAAAATGTGGTATTTTCAATTATTTCTGAATTTTCAACTGAATTTCAAGTGTAAAGATCCCCACATGGCTAACGAATTGACTTCCAATCACGGTAATGGTTGACATTAGAAATATATTCTTTCCAGCTCTCTTAGATACAGATATAGCACATTTTGCAGTGGTCACTATATTGTAATGGTTCTCTGTATGACATCACTCAAATGTGTGAAAAGAGCGGGAAATTTGAATTCGAAAATTACATTTTGGTGTTTATTTCGGAAATGGGCGGATATTTTCAAATCAAACTATTGTAAGTCCTGAAGTGATATCATAAGGCATTTGAAACTGTAGATAGCTCAGTTTGGTTGGCAAAGTGGTCAGTTCCCCTTTAAATCTTATGTAGATACATGTGTAAATGCCAGTGAAAATTCGTTCGAATATCTTATCAATAGCCAAAACAAAACAACTATTTTTTCTCGGGATCCTTTTATCTGACCCATCATCGGAGGGCGTAGCTAGCTTTTATGGCTTGGGGGGGGGGCAAAATTGTTTGAGTGTGAAGGGTGAAGCTGGAGGGGGTCTGGGGNCATTACATGAAATATACGCCAGAATTTCTCGAAAAAAGATCGTCACATTCAAGATGGCGGCAATTGAACAATTAACCTGTTTCTCAGGAGGTGCTACCACCTGTAGGTGGTGACGTCATTAACTTGCAGCGTTCTGAAAATAACAAATCTGTATTCTCCACAGGTTTCAGATGAAGTCAATAGAAATACAAATGCATTGAGGGGAACACTGTCAGAAGCAAATCGTATTCAATTTCAAATTCCAAATCTCGTTTCAGGTCCGAGAACGAGAAAAATGAAGAAAGGCAAAGAAAAGAAGCCGGATGAAAAGCGCCCCCGTACGGCATTCACGAACGACCAATTACAAAGGTTGAAGAAAGAGTTCGAAGAGAACCGCTACCTGACCGAGCAGAGGAGACAAGATCTCGCCCGGGAGTTAAAACTCAACGAATCCCAGATAAAAATTTGGTTCCAGAATAAAAGAGCGAAGATGAAGAAGGCAAGCGGGTTGCGGAATCCTTTGGCGGTGCATTTGATGGCCCAGGGGCTGTATAATCACTCGACAGTCCCTGTGGAGGGGGACGAGGATGAGGACCGAGGCCAGGGTAGGCAGAGTCCGTGAGCTGGGACACGATAAATCATCAAATTCAAAATCGGAAGGATGAACAGTGCGTTTAACGATGAACTGAATGGCTATGAAATTGAGAAAAAATATTTTGAGATTATAATTATTATAACATTGCTTTTTCACCGTGTTTAAAGAAAAGGACGATTTTGCAATGATTGTGCTATGGACTTGCATTTGGACTGAGAAAAAAATGGAATTTTTGGTTGAACTTAACAACTCTGTCATGGAATAAACTCGAATGTGATTCACGTATGAATTTTTGGTCCTTATGATGTTATAACTTGTCAAACACGTAGTTCACCTCCGCCGACACAATTGTGTGTTTGTTTCAAGCATTTTGCACTTAAAGGTGCTCTAGCTCGAATTGTAAACATTACGGTGTGCCACCTATTGTCAACTTCTGGTACTAACAAATCAGATAAAATCGAATTATTAAATCTCGCCTTTCACAACTTTTGGTTGTTTTTGAGCGTAAAATCATAAATATATTTCAGTGACAAGAATATTTATCAAGATAGATATAAAAATAGATAACATTACTGTTTTGGTATACACGGTGCTGCCACCTGTCCGAGGAAAAATAACTATTATAATCAACCATGTAAATAAACAAACCGTAATGTTTACAATTCCAACTAGAGCACCTTTAAGTCGTCTGTACGACTAAGAGCCCACAGCCTAGACGCGTTGTCGGCCTCCTTACTTAAACGATACTTGTTTGATAAAGTACCTCAGCGCACCGCACCGGGTACAGATAACCAGCAAAACCGACAACACGTCACGGTCCGGTGCCCGCCAAAAGCCGCAATGATGTCTTCCTTCAAGATGAATTGCCCGGGTGCCCGAGAAATAGTCCTCCTCGTCACATGTACCGATCAGAGCTGTCTTCGGACAATAATACAAAAATGACATGAATGCTATCTAGTTGGTCATCTTAATTTGGTTTCATAGTTCACGGAGGTGATGTGGTCTTTGGTTGATATGCAGGGTCAATGGGTGGATCTCCGAGACGCGACCGAGATTAGTTTGAATCCCACTGGGCGTGCACACGTCGACTGGGATGTCTTCCACAACGCTGCCACTGGTCATGCCGAATCAGCTTCCCGGTGCCGACTCGGTGTAACTCTTGTTACGATATATGCGTCATTGTCATGGATTTCGATGTTGAAGAATCTTGCTCGCCAGAAGTGTCTGGTCAAAAGAAAGAAAAATTAAGCGAGTACCGTATGTCTGATTTCGAACTTCAAATCCCCGTTAATCACTTGCGAGTAGAATGATTGGGTAGTGGGAAAGGTCACAGGGATTGTCAGTATAGTTCCAAGTACAAAATTCGCAATCTCGTACCCAGATCTACCTCATCGGAGGATATCTCTGGCAAAGGCTACGACTTGACCAAAATTTCTGGACAACCGCTGGCAGCGTGCCAAAATGTTTGTTTCACACAATATTTCGTTCTTCGATGACTGAAAAATATCATTTTTGCCTAAAAAGCCATATAATACACCCAAAACACGAAGTTGTTTGAGTATTACAGCAATTTCAAACGAATAGTTCAGCCGCGGCATGATGTTCCCAACTAAACTAAGTTTAGTTGGGAACATCATGCCGCGGGTGCCAGCCTTGGTGTGATTCGCCTCAAAATTACTATATCGCGCATGCGCAGTATTCCTGAAGTCATCAGCCCTTTCCAGTGGTGTTGTAGGAACGCATACTCCACGCAGCGTTGAAATTTTTTTGATAATTGGACGAAAATTTTAACACTGCCATCGATGCTAGATCGCCATCTTGAAATCCTGACGTCATCGTCGGCGGGCTGGTCTATCACGTGACGCGAACTTCTTTTTCAAAATGGTATTATTCGCAGAAAACAGTATTTATATTGTCGAAAATGAAACAGAATAACTTTATTATTACTTTATATCTACTCAACCTTGTTTGTATCACTCTATACCTTTATACACCTGTTTTCAACGATCTATATTGTAAGCGTAGAAAACGAGTGATGAGGTGACCGCATCACAAACAGAAGAATTTCTTCTGTTCACTCCGCGTGCGCACTACTTTTCAAGATGGAAACCTACCACCGACACTAGTGGTGATATGATTGACGTCATTGCACATATCGCCACCTAGCGTCAAGTTTGGTAGGAACGTAAACCCACTGGGGACGAGTTTGCAAAATTCGGTCAGTATCAAGTACAAAGTTCTTCTCCTAGCTTACAAGTGTCTTCACCAACTTGCTCCGCCATATCTCTCAGAACTAGGCCTACTCACCATTCATGCTACTTCACGAACTCTGCGCTCGTCATCGGGTCCCCGCCTGTCGATTTTCCTAAGGCCAATGCCATGTCAGTCGGTGGCAGAGCCTTCTCAGTTGGAGCCCCTCAGTTGTGGAACCAACTCCCTGCATCTGTGAGGAACTGTAGCCTACCTCTCTCAATTCCTTCAAGGGTCAGTTGAAGCATTTTCTCTAATCTGTGAGGCCTTTCAAGCGCTTTGAGCGGCCAGTATTGGCTGGATACTGCGCTATATAAGACGCGGCCAGTATTGGCTGGATACTGCGCTATAGGCCTATAAGACGCATTGTTCATCCAAGTTGGGTCGGCCTTGTATGATACACAGAAGCGATTCACGTCCGATGTTTTTGCACGCCACAGCACCCTCGTAGACGTTTGGTCTAGGCCTACAACATGAGATGGGCGTTTGGTCTAAATATGATCATGGGCGATTCATTTAGATGGGCGATGATCGTAGACGTTGGTCTGCAATACAAGATCATTGACGTTTGGTCTACAACATGATCATGGGCGTTTGGTCTAAACATGATCATGGGCGTTTGGTCTACAACATACATGATCATGGGCGTTTGGTCTAAACATGATCATGGGCGTTTGGTCTAAACATGATCATGGGCGTTTGGTCTAAACATGATCATGGGTGTTTGGTCTACAACATGATCATGGGCGTTTGGTCTACAACATGATCATGGGCGTTTGGTCTAAACATGATCATGGGTGTTTGGTCTATTCCAGCAAAAACAGGAAACAAGAAGCCATACGGGCCGGGGACAGCTTCTAAAATCAATGGCACTTCGAATCGGCCCGTGTGGTCACACGAAGGGGTGAACCCTTGGAGTGGTCTGACTGTTCACTACATTTTGTGGCCAGCTAGGACTCCCTTCTGATCACATTCACCTCTCGGCCCGATGGATTAAATAGTTCATAGAATTGCCCTAAAGTTAGGTACCAAGATGATCTTGGAAGAGATATTACAACCTTTCTTTGTCACTGTCACCATCAAAGAAAGATGTCTTCCGAGATGATAAATGGGCAACGGAATGAAACATTCGGCGGCCATCTTGGTGACAGTGCAAAATTGAAGAAAACATGGCGGCCATCAATCACGCGAGCAAGACAACGCGGACAATGGGATTCACAGGTCTGTAATTAACGTTGACCGCGGGACATCAGTGTACCTGTTGACAAAATACGGCATCGTCAAATCGTCCGATTTATAGATGAAAACGTGGTTTTGATTTGTATGGGGGTGCTTCGATTGGGATGAAACATATTAAATCATCCATCAACTTGTATTACAACAGATCAATCAATTGTAACAGCTCTCTTGTCCGAAACCTGACTCAGATTCTAATCTCGGTTTCCAGCTTGAGAAAGTAACCAATTTTGTGCCTACTCTTTTCAAAACGTATAATCTGAATCGTCTGCATTGGATAAAAGTGAGTTCTTGGATGATTAAGTACACACAGTCTCTCTGTTGTTTAACGAAAACTTTTTTGATCGAAAGTGTTACATCTTTAGAGGGATGTTCAACATTACAGTTCTTAAGGCAAGACTGAGGGCCGTATTCGAGGAGCTTCCTTGGTCCGTATTCTAGAAGCCTCCTTAACTCTAAGGTTTACATAAAGCTTTTGTATTCTGCCCTCCAAACAATAGCTAAAGGTAAACCTTAGAGTTAAAGGAGCACGGTATTGCCACTTTTTCTCGACAGCCGGCGCCACCGCGCCACTCTCCAACCCAAGGGTCTGACTACGTCTCGGCGAATGACCCGATTTACTGCGTACATTTTGTAATGCATTTTTGTAGTTCGTCTTACTGCCGCTAGGTGGCTCCCTCTACGTCGGCAGTCAAATAACGCATTTGAGATCCAATACCGTGCTCCTTTAAGGAAGCTTCTAGAATACGGCCCCTTAACTCTAAGGTTTACCTTTAGGTATTAGGGAGTTTAAGGCCCGTATTCTAGAACCCTCCTTTAACTCAAAGGTCCACTTTAAGCTTTTGTATTCTGCCCTGCAGACAATAGCTAAAGGTAAACCTTAGACTTAAGGAAGCTTCTAGAATATGGCCCTAAGAAATCAAACGATAAACGTTAACTTTACGACAACGTTATTTTTTGTACCGAAAATGCAATATTCATAAACATACTTAAGTCAAAGTGTGATACTTATCTTTTGTGTTGAACAAAAGATAAGTGTCACACTTAGACTTAAGTAGTTTTATGAATATGGACCTTGAGCCTCTGTAGACCACTCTACAGACTAATGGACGGAAGAACTGACATCCAAATTCAAAACTACGAACAGTTCTATCCATTCTTTTGAGAAAGGCATCGTGCTGACCTTGAGTCCCCATCGCGTCTGATTACTGGTGAACAAATAAATCCCCGACATGACACACTCTGTGGCATCGACTGTAAGACAGGGAAAAGACGAGACAAGAAGTAATTAATTCCTGAAGACGGTAGTAAATCTTCAATCTAGTTGACAGGTAGAATCACGAGCGGATTTAATGAAAATCAAATTATCAATAGAAACAATTACTGGGGCTATTGAATTGACTGTTTTGCACCCCCTCCGGTGTCTTCTTCAGGCACTTTCATGTAAAAATCCCAGAAGTGAAGATTTTGACTTGGAAGTGGCTGAAGAAGACCCCGGTGTTGGGTCGAAAATTTACGAAAATCGGAGACTATTATTGTTTCATATTATGCGTCGTTTTTTGTGCTTTATTTTTTCTAGGCCTACCTCCTCAAAGAAGAGAAATAATAGACCAATATTTTTAATCCTCCAGTGTGTTGCTGGCTGCACGATACGGCGAAATACAACGATTTCCAAGCGTTGTGAATATTAAGTTCTCGACCGGTTCAAATTTAGGGCTACAAAGTGCAATGGTCTTTGATACATAATACAACATTTCGTAGCTTTGAACGCCATGGTTAATTTTTCATGATCCTGACTTTCCATTGAAACTTGAAGTGGCTAGTGAGTAAGAAATATGCATTTTCACGCCGATGCGCACTCAGTCGCTGAAGCAGCACAGAGCGACGTCTACACGTTGTTTCGCAGAATATGCATGTACATGTACATGTAGGACCTAACTTTTTGGATGAAGCAGATCCACACTTCGTGTCTTCAGATTGTAGCGAAGATTATAACTTGTAAAGATTGAAAAGAACCTCAATAGTGACGTCACTGCTTTCTGCTCGGATACGTCTTGCTTGCAACGATAGGTAACGTGTCTGACACAATTTCCAACTAAAGGCGTATGCGAAAAACGCTGTTTGTAGTTCACGGAAATTTAAGGTATGAACTCACTATTAAGGGGTAGATTCATACTTCTCCGCTTTGCGCTTGTGCTTTCCCTGTGTTTATGTGTGGTACCAATAATAGCGAGGTTTCGCAAATCTGACGAAACACGAAGTACGAAATACGAAATTGGACTTCACTTCCATGGCGTAATGTATTTCGTGAGATGGTTGGTACCACAAATCGCCTGCTGCAAGAGCGTCTTTTAGCGTATGACGTTAGACCGATAGAGTTACGGGGTGTATTTTAAACTTTGAAGTTTATCTTTCGTTTACACTTCGTAGACACGAAGTGGGTGGAAATTAAAAAATTCAAGATGCACCATAACTCTCTCGGTCTTACAGGATATGCTAAAAGACGCACTGGCGGCAGGGACATTTGTGGTACCAACCATCTTCAGAAATACATTAGGTCCTGGAAATGAAGTTGAAATTTCGGATTTCGTACTTCGTTTTTCGTCAGATTTGCGAAACCTCACTTTAATAAAATTACTTTTTCCACCACGCACTCACATAGGAAACGGACAAGCGCTGAGCGCAAAACGCAAAGTTTGAATTGGCCTTATAACTACAAGTTCGTTTCTTCTAGACAGCGCTTGCTCACGCCTGCTCTGCGTTTTCCACTGGCCCTGTTGTAGGCCTAGAGCAAGAACGAACTGACACACGATGTCTGCGAAAGCCGTGAAGTAAGCAGACAAACCACTGCAAAAGAAGGTGGTTTGTTGCTCTTACCAGGTTTCCATAGACTGACTATGTTCATTCCTATTTACTATCGTGTTTGGCAATTAGAGGTTCTATGTGACATCATATTTCCATGACAACACGGTGCCGCCATATTGGCCATCAAAATAAATAAAAATGTCAAGCGACGGCACGGCATGAACACTATTTTGCCGTCGTCCCCGCCAAGTTGACGGCCAACATGGCCGATTCTTTGCAGTCACATGACGGTTGTGACGTCAGTGAAGAACCTCTATAGATCAGTTCAAATTAGGTCATCGTTTATGACGTCATGGCGATTTCTTGGCAACCCCTGCGCAGTAGCCATTTTCCTTGACAACGCGGAGGCTAGTGTGTTTACATTGGTTTCAACGAAGGATTCCGGCAATCGGCAGCATTTTGGTGGTTCTCTTCGATATTTCTGCAGGAGAGCCCTTAATTACAGCCACGTGCATCGCCATTTTTGTCCATTCGGAGACCCAACCTGGGCGAATTTTTCTGTAAATCTCACCCGATTTTCATGATGGTAACGATTTCAGGAGCACCAGGTGATTATCTCGAGGACCCACACACTTTAAAACACAAAGCTGGGCGAAAAGCCCACAGAAAACGGCAAAATGTGCGACCCACCGGCAAATCCTTCGTTGAAAGCCATTAAAACATCGACTTCCGGCTTGGAACAAGGAAAACGGCAAAATGCACGTCCAACGCATTCGTAGCTTCAAATGACGTCCAACATGGCTGACGTGCGAATTATGGCGTCAATGACGACGTCACGTGAAGTTCCTCTTTAGAGGACAGAATCCCCTCTTTCTGTGCAGCCTTGAGGAGGTACATGTAGCAGAGATCGGAGGCCTATGCCTCTACAATATATTTCAGCGACTTCTACACGTTTGGAATCATCGGTTCATACTGACAGTATGGCAACAGTGATCAACAGTGCTACTTCACCAACATTCCTCGCCCTCCTCTCAAAATACTTTGGAACCTATGTCATCCTAGGTGTGATAATTTTCGGATTGGGAGGAAACATCTTGGCCATTGTTGTCTTTATCCGACAAAGGAAGCGGAATTCAGCGGCGAGTGTTTACTTGACGACCTTGGCCTTGGCTGACAGTGGAAATCTGCTCATGAGTTTTCAAACCTGGCTCCATAATGGTTTGTTCTACATCACCAATGGTGAAATTAACATTGCATCCGGTGCATCTGATTTGGGATGTCAGCTCAGAATATTTGTATGGAACACGTTTGGGTTCATGTCAGCTTATATCATCGTCACATACGGTATCGAACGTTGTATAGCTGTCTGGTTTCCACACAAGGTGGCAGTGATTGTCACAACAAGACGAAGGCATTGTGTGCTCTTTTCACTCCTGATATTTGCATTTTGTAGCTACGCGCCGGCGTTTGCACTCTATGAGACAGCGGCCTATGTATCACAAGGTAGGGTACGACAATATTGTCTGTGGAGTCAGAAGGGTACAGATGCTTGGCTACGAGAAAGCTTTTCGTTCTGGATACTCGCCGTTTGTCCCACAGTACCTGTTGTCTTAATCTTCGTGAACAACATTCTAATTCTGGTAGGAATCGGACGAACTGCCAGAGACGACGGTTTTGTTTCCAAAACTGATTCTCGTCAAATGAGACAGATCACAATAAATGTTCTGCTTGTGTCATTTATATTTTTCTTCACCATGGCACCGTATGTCCTGATCTCGATGATCATCAGCGCGCAACTCAGTAAATCCGGTCAGTCATTCGCCACGGTCAACCCAACGCTTCGTGAATGGGGCGCCACTGCATCCAATTTCATCGTCCTGAATTATGCCACAAATTTTGTCATATATTTCTGCACCTTATCATACTTTAGAAACGAGATAAGGATAGTACTTTCGCTTCATTGCTTTCAAAGGGCAAAGTAAACCATTGAACTTCTCAAGTGATGAAAATGATGGCGGCCATTTTTGTCAGTTAAAGCCCAACAGTATGCGTTAGGTTTTGTATCTCGTGACGGTCGACGTAACCTTTGACCTTTAGGCAACGTCGTATATGCATACTCAATAAGCCTGATCAAATCTATCTATTTGAATGATCTAAGTTACCAATTAGGTATTGGGGGTGTTGCTACACATAAAAGAATGAGCTGAAGCATGTTACCTTACCTGGTGAAGGGTTAGTCATGCTATAACAGGTCGTTGAACTTCTCAAGTGATGAATGTAGGGCGGTCATTTTTGTTTCGACATGGTGTCAGTCCAGCCTAGGTGTTACCATTAACTATACGGGTTGGACAGGACACCAGTCTTATCACGTTGGAGAGGGATACTGCAGAGGCATACCTCATGCATACAGTGGTACCTTAAGTAGGCCAATACAATTCAGCTGATTTGCCCATGGCAAGTTTGCTCTTTTACGATGGTGCATTGACGCACGGCAATAGGTCTTGTCAATTCCGTTCGAGAAGGAACGTTCCTTGCTAAATTCCGGACTGTTTTTTCTCAGCAAGTCTTGCTTTCAAGAAGATTTAGTTCTTGCTTCCTGTCGTAGTGGCTGAGACTTGCCGTGATAGCTGCGAGCAAACAATTCATCTTCGATAATCGAAGGGCGATCTGCGCACCGCTTCGCCTACATCGCACGTCACCCTTCGAAAAAAAACCGGTCCGCGGCGTATCTTGGCACGATGCCAACTTAACCGGTCGACCAATCAGATTGCACTTTATATCGGGTCTTCGGCTACCACTATTTGTACCACGAGGAAATTTTACAACACCGGTTCTGATTGGCGCCTCTTCAAGAGGCAGCGGATACGCCGCGGACCGGTCTATTTCTCGAAGGGTGATGTGCGATGTGGTGAGCAGATCGCCCTTCGATTATCGAAGGTGAAACAATTTGAATATACATGTATGACTGTCAGAAATTCCCATTTTATGGTTCACTAGCACTTCGATACCATGTTAAGAAATATCTCGTCGAAAAGTTCAAATTTCTTTGTCTAGTATAACATAATGTATTGCTGGCATTGAGGTCATGGTGTTAGCTTTCTTCATTACTCAACAATTGAAATTTGATTGGGTGACGATGTGACAATAAAACGTACGTATCAAAACGCCCAGTTGCACCGGTATAGTCTGAAGTATGAAAGATTCAACGTCTCACACAGAACAGATTTGAATCTTCCGCTTTGGCAAGACAGATGACGTGAAAGGATTACGGGGAAATACACATGGTGCACGCATCTAATGTTGCGTCGTTATGTCTTTGCTTTGTGCTCAGTTTCTTGTTGATTCTTGTTGACAGACATTGCAACTACGGGAAAAGGTGCTTTGAAACCACAGTTGTTGACTCGGAAATACATTGGTTCACTGGCAGTTTGCCGCTCTCACCAGGTTTCCCACATTGATTTGCCATGGTGGCTGTGTACCAAGGGGTGTGGAAAACAGGGGAGAGGGGTTGAAATCCCCGCCGACGATAGGTGGATCAGTTCTCAACAGCGAGGCATGGCAGATATCGACGGCAGGATGGGCGTGAAGACATCACTTTACACGTAGTTTTCCATTGTTAGTTAAGTGAAGACTTGTGTCATTCTGACAGCATGGCAACAGTGATCGACACTGCAACTTCACCAACATTCCTCGCCCTCCTCTCCAAATACTTTGGAACCTATGTCATCTTAGGTGTGATAGTTTTCGGATTGGGAGGAAACATCTTGGCCATTGTTGTCTTTGTCCGACAAAGGAAGCGGAATTCAGCGGCGAGTGTTTACTTGACGACCTTGGCCTTGGCTGACAGTGGAAATCTGCTCATGAGTTTTCAAACCTGGCTCCATAATGGTTTGTTCTACATCACCAATGGTGAAATTAACATTGCATCCGGTGCATCTGATTTGGGATGTCA